>JAWPHD010012065.1:0-78772 GCA_037043455.1 Cyrtodaria siliqua
AAGAATAAAAGTGATCCTTAGCAAATTTTGAGTAGTATATTAAGCTGTATACCTTTTTTGAAATCTATATTTAACATGTATTACTGTATTAGCCCTATTTACTTGCACGCATATTGAGGTCTACATTATGAGGTCTACATTATGCAGTCAATATATATATATATATATATCTTCGTGTGTTCAGAAAGTCTGACTTTCTCTCGTCCCTTGATGTTGTTGAGGTTGGAATCTGATTTAAATGAACTTGATTTCTAAAAACAAGACAGCTCGACTGCACATTATATACATATATATTTGGGGAAAATATTTGCGAACAGGCTCTCCATACTAACAATGGCGGATGTAAGGTAAAGGTCAAACTAACAATCGATCGAGTCTGGTCATACTACACCAATTCATATTCCATAGGCCTACCTTATATCTCTAAGCTCTGTACTGAGTTCCCTAATATAGGAAGCTATATTTTTTATTACTTGTTTTAAAAGACCTATCTTAGTTTTATCAAAAAAACATACAGAAGCCCTACAATGATTATGTTTTGAAAAAACTGTTTGGGTCGGATGGTGCTGACCCACCTACTTCCATGTAGAAACATGAGGAAAATGTGAAATATACTTCTTTCTTTGATTATGCAACACATTATGAATACATTGCACAAATGTATGATTTAACTTTTATAAGTACTCTTCAAAAGTTGAATTTTAATTTTTTAGCAAGATTTTTTGGTTTGTTTGCCTTGACAACCTATCAAAATTAAGAGATTCTGTGTAATAGCTCCGAATTTACCCTGGAACATTTTCCCTGCCCGGTGATTGGTTGCGAATTGGTTTAGTCTTATCATCTCTCCTGGCAGTGCCCAAATGTTTTCGTGAAATAGAATCGGCCATAGAATTACGTGTGCATGATAAATGGGCTTGCCTAACCAGATGAAAAAGACGGTAAGACGTGGGTGCCTGATCACTTTGACCAGTGCTTCAGTACCAGTACGCAATATCATTTCTCTGTTGCTAGGCTCATGGACTCATACTGAAACTGAAAAGGTTGCAGAGGGAAAACAACAATGTATTGCAAAAGTAATTATTTCACATATACACCGAAACCGAAACGAAACCGAACCGAAAAAATTAGGATGTTCTACCGCAAACGAGGGTGAAAACCGAAACGAAGGCGAAACGAAAACATGCACGAATTGGATTTCTAATTTATTCGGATTCGGTCTCAAATAGGTCTGTAGGAACCTCAAACGTGAAACATGTCACAAATGTAAAAACGGTTACAAATGTAAAAAAAGTCACATATGTACAAACATACGACAAATGTAACACGTTTGGTGACATATGTAAAAAGAAAAGTGACAAAAGTGAAGAAGAAAAAAGAACACAAATGTAAAAAAAAAAAAGTAACATATGTAAAAAAAAAGAACACAAATGTAAAAATACATTTTTAAACGTTCATTTGTTTAGCTCTGTTGATCAAAGGTCATGACCATGACGTGGTGCGGCGTCCGTCCGTCCGTCTGTCCGCTCTTAAACTTTTGTTCATGGCGACTTCTCCTCAGACACCGCTTGGCCAAACATCACATGAATGCTAATAAAATGAATTTCATTTTAGATTTGCTAGCATTAGGTCAGCGCGACATCCAAGATGGCCGCCATTACCATATATTGTCAAAACCTTAAACAACCTTCTTCTAAAGAACCACTGGACAGATTTCGACAAAAAAATTAAAATGATCGCCAACGCCTAGCCTGTCAGATTTGTTTAAATAAAGTCCCTCGGATAAAACATGATCGTGCCCCGGGGTCCAAAGTTTGTATATTGAGATTTTACATTTTTTTCATAGACTTATGTAGAAAAAACATAAAAAAAAACTTCTTCTCTGAAACCACAATGTACAGAGCTCTCATGTATTACATGTAGCATCAGTTTATGTCTTCTACTAAGTTTGTCAAATGGCAACCCTGGGGTAAAATTTGGCCCCGCCCCAGGGGTCACAGTTTTACATAGGCTTATATATGAAAAAAACATCTTCTTCTCTGAAACTATAAGAGCCAGAGGTTTAATATTTTGCATTTACTATAAGCGTATGGTCCTCAAACCAATCCTTTCCAATGGTGATCCTGCGGTCACATTTGGCCCCGCCCGAGAAGTCACATGTTTCACATAGACTTAGATTATCAGCTGATAATGAACACGACACAATAATGCAAAATAACGTTTATTAGCAAACTAACTTTAAAGCACGAATATGATATTGGTCAAGTGCTAATGCACATCTGTTGTTGGACACTGCAAATGTTTCCATGGATGGTAATTGATCCTTACTATCACAATGGCAGGGGACAGCGCCTATTTAATTTGGATTAAATTAAGAAATGAGGCTCTACCTATATACATGTTATTTTAATATATTAAAGTGACTGGAGGCCATCTGGAAAAAGCATAGGCAAAAATACACATACGACTACAACCATGTGATTCATTTTTATATTCAATGGACATAATTATGCACTACATTAGGACATATTTATGTGTTGTTTTAGTCAATTCTTACAAATATTGCTTTCTCATGTGCCCCCTTCCCCTACAATTCCCGCCTTTTCTCCATTTTCCATCCGATCTTAACCCCACACACCACCCCATCCCAAACCCGATTTTTGTTATACATATTATTTTTGGTTATCAATTCTACTTCTATAGCTATGTTGCGCCTCACCCCCACCCCACACCCCCCACCCCATTATCACCACCTCCGCAATTTTTCGGGCTGGCACCTGGGTAGAACCACCGACGTTCCGCAAGCCAGCTGGATAGCTTCCTCACATAGAGATTCCTAGTCCCCTGAGGGATCAAACCTACAGCAAGTGATTTCAAGTCAGAGACTCTAACCAACCACTGTGTCACGGACGCCCCGCATAAATTATAAAAAGGCGCACATATTTAAATTCCAGTTGGCAGCAGTACGTTGTTACTATGTGAACTTCTGGACAGCTGTTGAATGGAATGGCTGGCCGTAGGGTGGTGTTGGGACTCTGTTCGAAGTCTTTGTAAAAGAGGGACTGTCAGGATTCCAGTGTATACTCAGGAGTGGTTGAGCCCTCTGTAACCAATGCGGCGTACCTGGTCGTAGACTATTTTAAAGCAGCTGAAGCTGGCGTTTGATAATCAAAAGGGTACTATAAAGTTTTAATATTGTAGGGCAAATAGTTCCAAGAATGACATCCGAGAAATATGTTTTTATGATCAGGTCAGAGAGACCTTGACATTTGACCTACTACCATGAATGCAATAGGGTAGTTGTTGCAAAATGGATAATACATGTTTTTGTATGTTTTAAGATTGAAGGTATAATAGTAAATAAATTACAGCCCAAGAGACGTTTTTTGGGTTGATTGGGTAAGTGTGACCTTAACCTTTTTGAGCTACTGACCCTAAAATTAATATTTTAACACGGTTATTATTTCTGTAAAGTTTCAAGATGGCATTATACTTACAATTTACAGATAGGAGAATGTCAAGGTCTCTCTGACCTGGGGCGGGGCCAAATGGGACCGCAGGATCGCCATTTGAACAGGATTGGTTTGAGGACCATACGCTGATAGTAAATACAAAATATTAAACCTCTGACTCTTATAGTTTCAGAGAAGAAGATTTGTTTTCCTATATAAGCCTATGTAAAACTGTGACCCCTGGGGCAGGGCCAAATTTAACCCCAGGGTTACCATTTGACAAACTTAGTAGAAGACATAAACTGATGCTGCATGTAATACATGAGAGCTCTGTACATTGTGGTTTCAGAGAAGAAGGATCTTTTTAATGTTTTTTCCTATATAAGTCTATGAAAAACATGTAAAATCTCAGTATACAAATTTTGGACCCCCGGGGCACGATCATGCTTTATCCGAGGGACTTTGTTTAAACAAATCTGATATGCTAGGCGTTGGCGATCATTTTATTTATTTTTTTGTCTAAATCTGTCCAGTGGTTCTTTAGAAGACGGTTGTTTAAGGTTTTGACAATATATGGTAATGGCGGCCATCTTGGATGTCGCGCTGACCTAATGCTAGCAAATATAAAAAGCAATTCATTTAATTATCATCCATGTGATGTTTGGTCAAAATTGGCCAAGCGGTGTCTGAGGAGAAGTCGCCACGAACAAAAGTTTACGGGCGGACAGACGGACGGACGGACGCCGCACCACGTCATGGTCATGATCTTTGATCAACAGAGCTAAGAAAATGAACGTTTAAAATGTTTTGTTTTTTTTCCCTTTGTTACTTTTTTTTTTTTTACCTTTGTTTAACTTTTTTTTTCACTTTTGTCACTTTTTTTTTTACATATGTCACCAAACGTGTTACATTTGTCATATATTTGTACATATGTGACTTTTTTTTACATTTGTAACCGTTTTTACATTTGTGACATATTTCACGTTTGAGGTTCCTACAGACCGAAACAATTAGAAATCCAATTCGTGCATGTTTTCGTTTCGTTTTCGTTTCAGTTTCGGTTTCGGCGTATATGTGGAACCCTCGTTTGCGGTAGTACATCCTATTTTTTCGGTTCGGTTTCGTTTCCGTTTCGGTGTATATGTGAAATGACCTATGCGAAATGACCTTTTCACATATACACCGAAACCGAAACGAAACCGAACCGAAAAAATTAGGATGTACTACCGCAAACAAGGGTTTCCACATATACGCCGAAACCGAAACCGAAACCGAACCCGAAACCGAAACGAAAGCGAAACGAAAACATGCACGAATTGGATTTCTAATTTTTTCGGATTCCGTCTAACAGTCACAGCTCACGACTTTCATTAAATGATCCGTTAACACTTCATGTAGATAGCGCGACTTTTTCGTAGTATATCGCACTGAGAACAACCTTAACTCAATAGTTGAGCCGACAGACTTTCCATCCGCAGAAGGAACCCCTATAATACCAAATATGTTAGTAAAACAGGTCAAAAGTCCTGACATCAATTTGACTTTTATCATATTCGTCCATAAATTAATCAAATGTTTCTAAGACGGGGAATAAAACTCAAATCACATTCCGATTTCTTAACTAAGGCAACCGGCTAAATTTGTAAATTTGCTACCCGTGGAGTATTTAATGAGCCGCCTATTTTAACTTAACATCTGTGGTAGTTGCTTAATATCTCTAACTTTGAGTTCATCGCTTCTATACGGTTAGTGTCGATATGCAAATATTGTATGCGGTTTATGAAAGCTGAATATGACAAAAAAAAATCCATCCAGACAAAAACAATATCTTGAAAAATCTGATTAATTTCAAAGCATAATGAATTTAAACTATGGCGGCTTACATCTTAACGTCTGAGTATCATGAAATTGCAAACTAATAAAGAATCTGACTTAAAAAAAGGGAAAGAAAAATCCAGTTTTTTACACAACATGAGAAACGTACATTCCGTACTCTTTCATTTTGGCAGGAAGAGGATGTAAAGAGTTGCGCATGCGCAATTATACGAATATTACAATAGCAGAGCTAGCTTACATAAATAGTGGGTGCCTCCAAATAACTCTGGCTATTAACGATTAATAGCCCGTATTAGGTTTACATATATCTTTTATTTTTATCAATTTAATAAAGAAATAATGTATTTGAAGAATTCTAAAAACAATACAATTCCTAATGTACTTCTTTTAACACATATATTCGTACCTCTTGGCAAGCCGTTTGGGATCCGTCAGTGAGCAATAAACTTCAGTCAATTAAACCGTTACACAGTGAATACGTTCATTCGTAGAGAAGAAGTTGTTCTAGCCCTAGTTTATTTACGTATATACATAGTTTATATTAATACCATATCTTCACTTATTTGTAAATAGTTTTACCTTTATATATTTACATTAATTTTTAATTACTATTTCATTTCTTCATCTGTCATCAGTTTTTGCGCAAAATATTGACATATTTATGTGTCGACGTGCCGTAAAACACCATTCATTCATTGTAGTATTCTGCTATACTACTACTACTACTACTACTACTTTTACTACTACTACTACTTGATGTCTTTAAATATGCATCTCTGCTCTCGATTCCCATTAACGATAAACTATAGGTACTTTTAATCCATTCATTTATATTAATGCGTTTCACTGAACAGTAAACTAGAAAATTACATATCGGGCACTTTTCAGAGCAAATGAAAGACATGTAACAGTTTCCCAGCTACAGATATTGCTTCTTTAAATCCTGTCTTTAGATCTCCGCTTATTTCCAAATATCACAGTTCACACTTTTGTGTCTGATCTACTTTAGGCCTTCCCCTAATGTTAAGCCCTACAATTGAAAACCTTTGGATTGATATCAGATCGTACAACGGACTCGGCGCTAATGGTAACCATTCACGCCTATACTGACGCTCGCATCGAAAGGCGCATTTTTATTGATCCACTCGATAACAGATAACCAAAACATATGATCTCACTCTCGATGATGACATGGGGTTTCAGACTGAGATCATAGGTTTTTATTGAATGGTCCTTTCAGTGTAGAGATAACCAATCAAAACCTATGATCTCACTTTCGATAAGAACCTAGTTTCTCAGGGTGGGATCATAGGTCGTGATAAATGACGCGCACCAAGTGCACACTATTTATGAGAACATAGTTTTTAATAAAACACCTGTGATCTCAACTGGGAACATAAGTTTGCGCCATTTGTACAATTAATCACGAGAACCTAAGTTTTCGAATAAACGTATGATCTCGGCCGAAAACATAGGTTCTCGGAATTAGTATGCACTTGGCGCTGAGAACCCAAGTTTTCAACGTTGAGAACCTAGGTTCTCATTAATAGCCTTTGAGACCCTATGTTCTCGTATTTATTGTGCAAAAGACGTGCCATAGTGTAACGCAGTATAACGAAGTATTTTTAGATGTTTGAATATATTTGCTTCAAAACATAAATAAACGAAAATAAAAATGTAACGATTCAGTGAATCAAACAAAGCGAAAAGTAACTTTCTAACATCTACAAACACAGTAATAAATTGTAAATATTGAGCTTTCCTGTACATTACTTTTGGTTTTGTTATACTGCGTTGCGCCGTATCAAACCGCGTTTGTATTATACGGATACACGTGGTTGTTTCTTCATGTTTTAGTATATCATGCTTTATATGGTATATTTGATGTTGGAAGAAAACTTTAGACAATATAGTGGACTCATTGTTTACATGGCAAACGTCCTCCAACATACAATCGGTTGTTTGAAACCATGCCCGCATGGGAGCTGAATGGTCTCAACAGAACACGTTAGACTACTACGCCATGGAAGACCGTCTAAACCTTCAACATAGCCATTATTTGATGCATATTAATTCAGTAATATACGTTATAATGAGAAAAGAACTGGAAGACATTTTATTTTTTATTTAAAGTTGTTATTAGCCTGTACTTTTGCTCGATAGTTGACAACTTAGAAAATATATCGAGAAGACAGAAATAATATGAAGACAGAGATAGCGTATAAGCTAAAAAAGGACTGCATACATTTTGCGTTTTTTTCTTATAGAATGTCCAAAGTGTTTGCTTAATATTTCACTGGTTCAAAAGAGGGGGTAACTACAGCTCCACCTTCTTTTCCCACCACTTCATCAAATACAAGCTTTGCAACTTTCGAACGTTCCTTCAAAAAGCACGATGAGCAGAAGTAGACCGATTCTGAACCCTTTCTGAAGAACTGAAAAGCTTTCGTATTTAATATCCTCTTGTAGAAGGCCTGGGTTGTGTCTTCGGTCTCGGCCAACACATACACTGATGCATATTTCTCAATCTCCTTTTGTGCAATTGCGTAGCCACATCCCCCACACTTGCTTGTAGCAGCATCAACCTGCGGCGCCGGCTGCGAGCCAATCGTCACATTCCCGGTTGTTCCCCCTTTTCCCCCGGTATTGTAATATCCGGAATTCGCCACACTGCCCGAAACAATACTGGAATCATGGGAATCCGTACTATGGGAATCTGTAGTATGGGAATCCGTAGTACGGCTATCACTTGGTTGATTACCCATCTTTTGAATTACTTGAAAAGTAGTATTGAAAGTAAAAAGTAATCCCGGTACCTATCTTAGTGTGCTTGTTAGTTAATACGTTTTATACTGAGCAAAAATAGAAACGTCCCCAACTTTGCCCATAGATTTAGACACAATGAAATTATATTTTATTTAATCTTATATGCCAATACCTTTGTTAAAGGCGAGCACTGTCATGAAAAAAAAATCTGTGAATCAAACGTGTGGGCAAACTTATTCCCCTTGATTTGGTTTAAACAGCATTTCCGGGTCTTGTGGTTAAAACTTTGAGTTAACACAGTTTTGGTATATTGAAATAAACAGAGAATGACCTCATCACCACAAAACATAGAAAAGACGCTGATCTTTTCACTCATTTTTGCGCCATACAGCTTTCAAGAACGAATATTTTCAGATTACCTCCCTTTATAATAAAAATATAGTGATTTCGCAATTTGAATAAAACATGTTTTAGCAACAACAGACAAACTTTGGTTTTTGATGATTATTATTATTGATCAGAATGATTGAGTGACAAGTATAAAATGATGAAATTGTATCTAGATTGGTATACAAAGTGTAACAAAGTCAATCACAGCTTAAAAGAGGGACGTTTCTATTTTTGCTGAGTATAGTTTATAAACAATTTAAATTGAAAATCAATCGTTAAAATTTTGAGTTTGGCATGAAGCTTAGTAAACCTAATTACTGAAACTAGTCTATGACATCAGAGCAGTACACTTTATACTAAGGTACATATTTTGCTTTCAATTCGGCTGAGTAAATATAATGTAGCGTGGTGGCTTATCTTTAAACTGAAACTCGTTATTACGGCAAAATAGAACACTTAATCTAATGACATTATCTGCGTGAAGATATATATTATCTACGTAGTCACCCAGGTAGGTTAAAATAGAATATAGTGCAAATAGTTGACCACTGAAAATGCAACAAAAAATATATCTAACGATATAAATAAATTGCTTAAAATATACTATATTATAGCTGTAATTATGCGATTTTATTATTATTTATTATTATTACGATAGAGTGGTTTATAGATTGGAAATACATGCATCTCAAATAGAAAATGATGCACTCATTGAGATATTATGTTTACTCGTAGATCGATGCTTGCCTATACATAATTCGAGGCGAATAAATCATGTTTGTCTAGCTGATAAATTGTCTTTGAATTAAACGTATAAATAGATGTGTGAGATTTAAATGAATATTTTAAAATAATATACTGAAAATATACAGGATTTTTCAATTGCTTAGGAAAATATTTAATAATTAATACAGATTTCTGCGCATTTTTTTTTACACCACCTGAGTTTATGACTTAAAGCTACACAGTCTCTATATCAATCGAGTTTTTCTTTCTAGGCGTGTCTTTATTTGTAACGTCACCAGCTCCCGTCGTAATCGGGTATTTAAGCGAGCGAATATAATGGTTTTTATTATTGGAAAAAATAGCTTAGCAAAACATGGGATTGTCTTAAAATATCATTTATTTATACACTAGTTTTAAGTTTCGACATTGACATTATTGGAAAAAATAACATAGCAAAACAATGGATTGTCTTAAAATAGCATTTATTTATACACTGATAAACCTCGTTTCATCTTATTAATTAACTTACTAAAAGTGAACACTTTTTTTATGAAATTTCATTTACTACTAATTTAAATAATTTACTTGCTGTTTTGCTTTATTACTGGATTACAATTAACATTAACGTAACACATTAATTAAAAAGAATATTAATTGATTGAAGAGAGTTTACAAATGCAAACATGTATTATGATATTGGTATTGGTATTCGCGAAGCTCATGCATAGAGTTATCTATAAAGAAATATAAAAAGATCGGACAGGGAAAGTAGCATTCAAGGAGGACAGTCAACCAAAAAACACAGAAACAAACACGCAAACAGACAAACAAGAAGGCAAAAGTAATAATAAATGCAAACGTGTGTGTGTGTGTGTGTAATTCTAAGGTTTATAGTCCGTCCGCCAACGAACACGTCAGGGTATACCTGACGCGATGGGCACAATAGAGTCTGGACTTTAATAAATGCAAACGACATCACAAACACAAAAGGGTTGACAATAGGGCTACCGCCTTGGAACGGTCAGTGGCAAAGTAGGCCACTGGGGGTTTAAAGCGGTTCTAGGGTGCACCAAACTTCACACTTACCCGACTGTCATCCCATTAAAACAGGACAGTGTAAATAAAGAAATCCCCGCCATGATCTAATCTCTAACCAACAAGGCAGCATCAATAGGCAATATAAGTAAAACACAAATATCCTCATAGGGTCCACAGCCTGTCCGGTCATCGTACAATTAAAGAGGAAAGCATAGTGGCGAACTGTAAAAGGGTCCACCACCAAGCATGCAGTACGTTGCAAAATTGTAGGGTCAGAACATCTTTTGATAAACTTTTTAACAAGTTTAACAAAGATAGTATGAAAGTGATCATGACCAAGAATCTTACGAAGTTTATAAATCACATCACCATAGAAGTCAGGTTGTGATAGTCCTTGTCGCAGAATAGTCCATAAATTACTTTTATATTTGGAAAGGTCATAGATGGATTAAGTATTTTACATAATATTTATTTATTTATTGTTTCAGAGAAGAGTGAACAACGAAAAAAATGTATGCTATACTCACTTTCAATAATATATACTTGTTTATCCTTAAAACTGATTACTCATACCTAAATATTTCTCATGCTCTTCTCCAGAACATGTTTTAATATGTGTGTGTATTTGTATTAGTATGTCTTGTATGTATTACCGCCTAAGTGCTGATGGCGATGGACATTGTAAAATGTTTTTGCCTTAATAAAATTGAAATTATTTTTTTTTATTTTTTTTCATATAATAGCAAAGGTGATGCCTATTTTTTTTTTATACAGTATAGAAAACTACAGATAGACTTTTACCATGGTGTGAAAATAAATAAGGTTGGCAAAGTGAGACTACTTTTTGGTGTGAAATTAGGAAAGTTGGGAAAGTGAGAATAAACCTAGACATCGGCCAGTGCATATCGTACCTGAACACAGGTAACATTATGATTTACAGACAAAAAAATGTTTGCCTCTTTTGGGACTCGAACACACGACCTTCTGATTTCAAGTCAGGTGCTCTATCCACTGAGCTATAACGCTTCTTGAGAAAATGGTATACAATACAAACTACAATTTATTATGAGGCAATATAACTTATTTGAACGCAACTCAAGATGAATCGATAAATATATAGTCCACATTGCCGCACGTGTAAATTTCTATTGCCTGGTGTAATACTATATGTTATCAATATGAAACTAATATTCCGCCTCAAATTAACCATATCTCGACTTGTTATTTAGCGCTTGATGAATTTATGTGGTCAGTAGTTATTACGTAATGTCTATTTAGTGTTAAAAATGCTATAAAATACCAACAAAAAGCCGGGGTCTAGTGGTTAAACGTACATCCTTCAAAACTTAAGAGCGCAAGGTCTGCGGTTCAAATCCCGTTTCGGGCAACTATTTGTTTCATCACAAATATTCTGAAGCCGTATATTTATCGATGTTACCTGTACGAAGGCTAAATCAAAATGTGATATTTTACGCATCGATTTTTGCCTTATAATACCGATTTTGGGGTTTTATCACATATATTCTGATGCAGTATATATATCGATGTTACCTGTAAGAAGGCCAAATAAAAAGTGATATTTTACGCATCGATTTCTGCCTTATATACCGACTTTTGGGGTGTTCGTCCATTTGAAACTACTTCACACATAACGCATTCATATCCATGAGTCACTGTCAGTTAGAATAGAAACTGTGTAGCTTTAACGTTAAAACAACTACTTTCCAACTTGAAATCCGTTGGAATAATTCCAGTTTGAACATTCCTATCCCATTACATTAATTTTATTATTACAGTTATGGTTCACACTTTAAAAAATAAAAGAAGATAAAGCTTATACATAAAATGTATTATATTAAGCTAACCATATGCATCCTGTTCGTATGAGCAAAGGTAATGTAGCGTGGTCCATTTCTGTTCATATATGTTTATAGACTCTTAAATGAGTATTTTTTTCACATGAGATTATGAAACGAGGAATGTTTTTGTTACAAAAGACTACAGTAAAATAGAATAATCAAGTAAACGTAGGATACAGTGCAAATAGTTGACCACTGAAAATGCAACAAAACGATATCAAACGATATACATAAAAACTGGGATGAAATTTAAAAGGGATCGGTCACCGTCAGAAGTACTCCAAACACTTGTCGTCCACTCATTCGGAACACTTCGGTCATGCACGTTCACTTTAGCCGCCATGTTTTAGAATGTAGAATGTGATTTCGCTCCATGATTTATCGCGTTTTATGTTTGAGGACATTACAAACAACATGATTAGTTGCTTATTCGTGTTTTTAACAAGCTTTTAATTTCGTTTTTAGTGTTTTGTTCCCAAACCAGGAAGTGTGAAATTGCGATGAAAAAAGATGGCCGACGTTCGTGCAGTTTCGTGTTTGTTTGTTTTATACGCCTTTCACGCTTTTTATATATGTGTCGATCTTTGTTTATCATACAAAACATATGCAATTTGTGTTTGGTGCAGTTTTTAAGTGAGTTGTGATTTTTTTTAGCTTGGCCATTTTGAACGTGTTTTTTTCCTCCTGGATTAGCATGTTTATTTTATGGAAATGTAAACCTTTTTCTCTCAATTAAACCGTACCTGTTGAAGATTGCAAGTAATAACATACATATTGAAATTTTGTTTAGGGTAGTTTTTAAGCATGAACGTCGGTCATCTTTTTTTCATCGCAATTTCACACTTCCTGGTTTGAGAACAAAACACTAAAAACAGCAATTAAAATTTGCTAAAAACACGAACAACCCACGCAGATAGTGAAAAGGATACTTACAATTACGTTTTGCTGAATAAAAGACTAAATCAGCCGACTGTAAACCCGAGAAGAAAACACACAAACACTAATAACGTGTTGTTCGAATTATCATTACCACGTTTGACGGTTTTAATTTTTTTATTGATACATGTGTGTTTGTTAATTACTCAATCGATTGTTATGCCAATAGAATACATTAATCACACGATTCTTAATTGTTCACACATTGCAGTCGAGATTTTACTTATCTAAATATTTATTAAACAATAAACATGTGCGTAAACGCTTTAAGAAAAGAAAAAATGCGATTAATTTCCGTTCCATCTCGAGATTTTGCTTATTTATTAAACCGTTATTTGGAGTAAAACTACACCATAAGAAAGGTTATTTATTTGGCTTTTATTTTGACAATGTAAAGAATATAAACAAAATCAGTAAAACAAGAATATATAATGTCTGTTCGCAACGTAGATGGGTGTGCCGTACATCGAGGCCTCCCGTATACCGCCACGATAAGTGTATTAAAATTCGATAAATGCAGCGCATAATCGATAAACTTACCTGGACGACAAGTGTTTTCAGTTGAATACAGCGTTTGTACTGCCGTGTCATACCCCCGTCATATAAAGCCCTGATAAAAATAAATTCCTTATAATATACTACTTTATTCCACTGTATTGATGTGATAATTTGAAATATAAAATTTAATTTGTGTTTTTTTAACTGCACATACACATAATGTTTACCCATGGATGGGAGCAAAAACAAAGAGTTTGAGCTGAATATATTTTTTTTCTTCAAATTGACCTTATAAAGAGATGTGTTTATTTGAGATTTAACTTTATATCGTAAAGTAATATGAATCAAAGATACATGATTATTTAATAGCTTAGGAAAGTTTTAAATAAATTAATGTTTTTATATAATCAAACGCATCATGTGAAGTTCTTTTGTCCGGGTGCATTGATGTTGCATTTATTGTTTTCCTTAAAACTCAGTGAACAAATTTAATACACCTTTTGAAATAATTTTGCTGTTTTTTATATGAACGTTGTATTTAAATGGTAATTAACATGTATAGAAAAATTAGACATACAAAACAATAAATCGGACTATATTTCCTGTGTAAAATATTCAAGATACGACAATTATGTATTTATCAGTTAAAGCATTGTATAGACCCATATATATTAAAATTCTTTGAAAACATAACACTTAAATCAATATTACAATAAAACAACATACGTGGCTGCGATGTCGTCTAAGATATTAAAGTTGGTGTTTTAGATATCCCAGTTGCTGAATGAACAAATTGCCATACAATGCTGTATTTATATACCATGCTACACCCACGTTACATTACGTGGACACGGCGTATTTATCTATAGCGATAGAGGTTAGTCGTAGGCGTTGTTTATCACATCGTCGAAACCCACGTTTGATTGATTACGTTATACTCCATTCATGATGGTGGTGAGTAACGGAACAAATCACACGGGGGTATCATCATATCTCACACTTTTACTTGGAATTTTGGAATATATTTATTAATACATTTTTTTTAAATCTATTATCTATTTTCTACGGTGTCCGGTTGGGGCCAGATACAATGTCGCATTGTCATTTAATCAGAACCGTTATTAATCAGAACTGTTACATGTATTCATTATGATCTTTCGAGATTGCTGAGACCAATATTTATTTGCATATATCGGTGGCACATTCTCAAATACTTTCGTTTTCTTACTTTAATTGCGAATGGATGGTTCCACTACTCAAGCTTTCAAAGGCTCTGAGTAGTGTTTAATCACCCTAGGATATGTCGTCTGCTTTTTAATTTAGTCTTTTACCTGTTACTTGTGATACGCAGGCTTCATAACCTGTGTTCCTTACTAAATTCCCATTGTGTTTATTTCGCCCATTGTTTTCTCGTTTAGGGCAAAGCATTTTATTAGAAACTGGGACCGTACGACGCTGGCCATGAAATGGTATGAATATACCACATTGAAGGTTCCATGTTCACCGCCATATGTATACCTTTAAATATTGAGTTCTGCTCAAACCGGGGATAGAGGGCGTGAACGGTTATGCCCCAGTCACACCAACCACTAATGCGTGTACGAATCCACTAAGGATGGATTCGTAGTGAATCCGTAGTGTATCCTGGGTTATTCGTGGTTATTCGCAGTAGTTCGTATGTATCCGTGGACCCACCCCGACAGTTTTGGACATGTCCAAAACTCTCGGGGTCAGCACCACGATTTTTCAATCCGTAGAGCATCCTTAGTGGGTTCGCAGCGATTCGTAGTGATTCGTACCTCGACCTACTACGACCTACTAAGAGGACACTATGGTTTCAGTAAGGTTATCTCACGGTTGGAGCATGGTTTAGTACGATCTGTACACGAACTTGTACGGCCTATTACGATCTAGTACGGTTTCATCGCGAATAAGGCCGAATTGCTGAAATGCAGGCCTTTTTATTGCGCGATTGCGGACCCCGTGGGGAACCGTGACACGTACGCTCGTGACACTCCATACTAGTCCGTACTAGTTCGTAGTTGTCCGTAGTAGTCCGTACTCGAACCGTAGTGAAACCGTATGTCCTGATTCCTGTGCCAACCTTGCTGCTCTTTACTGTTACCTTACTCAACCGTACTCAAACCGTAATGTATTAAACGTAGTAGGTCGTAGTATTTTTTGAGAAATGCCCATCCGGGGGCATCCGTTGGGAACAACCGTAGTGGGTTCGGGGAGACATTCGTCGTTGGTGTGACCGGGCCATAACAAGCATGTTTCACTACGGTTCATGAACAGTCTCAATCAAACCGAGACTGCAATAATTTTAATATTTATCGTTTTCGGTAATTTCTAAAGGTCTCCTTTCATATTCTGTTTTAATCAATTATAATCCATTTATATATAACGATTGATTTTTATTTAGAGATAGTGACTTATTTGTCCATTGGGCCGAGTGCTTAATTTACTATTATTTCATTGTCCATTGGGCCGGGTGCTTTATTTACTATTATTTCATGTATGTTTGATTTTAAATTGCATATGCACATGTCACTCACTCACTCACTCACTCACTCACTCACTCACTTGGCTGACAGAGGGAATACGGATTACTATCGGGCATTAATAGAGAATTACTTTAGGGACCGACCGTTTTGATTTCGGGCGGAGGGGAGAGATTTCCCTTTCAGTCGGAATAAAAAAAAATTGCATTTCTTTATAAAAGCCGGGGTTTTTATTTCGTCTAGTACACTGACCAGATTATTTTTTTTCGTCAACTTGAAAGCCAGAATATATATTTTTTTAAGTTTTACTATTTGTAGAATAAGAAGAGCTACTCAACGTCTGCGTCGACATTGGGTTTCAGTTGTTCGCCAAGTTCAATTATTTCAGCGAGGTAAAACAAGAGGCCCAAGAGGGACTGTGGACGCTCTACTGGCTAACATGGTTCTTATAACATCAATGAATCGATTGACTGCAATTTATGTTTTTTGGAAAGTTTTGGGGAAAATACAGCATTTTAAATTAAATCAAGGGACATAACTCCGCTGTTATTGGTCCGATCTGGCTGGTTTCGAATTTCTTTGAGCTTTCATTGATATTAACAAACTGGTAAAGTTTGGTAAAGATCGGATGAAAGATGAAGGACCCATCGTCTTAACGAGGCAAAATATAGCATTTTTAACTAAATCAATGGCCACAACTCCGCTGTTACTGGTCCGATCTGGCTGTTTTTCGAAATGTTCCGAAATTAAATTTAGGCCCTATCGTCTTAAGGGGTCAAATATAGCATTTTTAACTAAATCAAGAGCAATAACTCCGCTGTTACTGGTCCGCTCTGGCTGTTTTTCGAACTTGGCCAGTAGAGCTAATAAAAATAAATTATTAAAAATAAATTTAAAAATAAAAACATAAGAAAAATAAATAAAATCAAATAAAAAAATTTATCAATAAAAAATAAAAAATAAAAAAATAATAATAGTAAAAAAAGAAAGTAAAAAAATCTAGTAAAGTTTGGTAAAGATCCGATGAAAAATGAAGGATGAGGCAAAATATAGCATTTTTAACTCAATCAAGGGCCACAACTCCGCTTTTACTGGTCCGATCTGGCTGGTTTTCGAACTTTTCCGAGTTTTTATCGAATTAGCAATCTGGTAAATATTAATAAAGATCAAATGAAAATTGAAGGCCCTATCGTCTTAACGAGGCAAAATATAGCATTTTTAACTAAATCAAGAGCCATAACTCCGCTGTTACTGGTCCGATCTTGCTGGGTTTTTAACTTGGCCAGTAGACCTAATAATAAAAAATAAAAAATAATAATAATAATAATAATAATAATTTAAACAAAAAAAATATATATATATAATGATAAAAAAAGAAAGTAAAAAAATCTGGTAAAGTTTGCTAAATATCAGATACAAATGAAGGCCCTATCGTATTAATGCGGCAAAATATAGCAGTTCTAACGAAATCAAGGGCCATACCTCCGCTGTTATTACTCCGATCTGGCTGGTTTTCGAACTTGTCCGAGCTTTCATCGACATTAGCAATCTGCCAACATTTGGTAAAGATCGGATAAAAAATGAAGGCCCTATCGTCTTAACGAGGCAAAATATAGCATTTTTAACATATTAACATTTTTAACATTTTTGATATCAACAATCTCTTAAAGTTTGGTAAAGATAAAATGAAAAATGAAAGCCCTATCGTCTTAACGAGACACAAGTTAACGATGGACGGACGACGGACGGACGACGGACAACTCGCCTTCCCATAAGCTCTTCTGGCCCTTGGCCAGTAGTGCCAAAACAAAAATAAACTGTTAAATTCCCTATGGAAAAATAAAATACCTAATTTCGTTTAGTCGTAGGAGAGTTCGTAAAACGAATTATCAAAAATAATGGCCTTATTTCAACCATGACTTGTGTATACCACATTAATTATAACCAAGGCTTTATTAATAATATCACATTCATTACTACCATGACCAATGTACTGTATACCAAATTATTACCATGACCACTTTATAACACTTTATACAACACATTTACTACCACCATTGCCAGTGTATACCACATTTATCACATGTATAACTACCACGAATAATGTATTATACCACATTTGTTACTATCATGATCTACGTACATCACATGTATTACAACCATGAATTCTATAAATATTTTCTAAACTCATTTCAACTGGAGATTTTGATAAACTTTTGAGCAGAAGTTGTGGATGTAGCCAGATTGTGGCTAACCATTTCCATGTTAAATCGCGTGGCTGCTGGATAGCCACTGGATAGTAGATCTACATTTATCATAGACTGAAGAGGGAGCCATATTATCTTTTTCCTCTACTGGACTCACAGCTAGATAATTTTGAGAGAAGGCAAGATTACTTTTTTTCAACAATATGAAGGCCTGTTTATTTTTGTTCCCTCAAGTCAAAGCCAGGATTTTTTTTTTCAACAATTCAACAGCCAGAATATTTTTTCAGGAAAAATCTCCCCACCCATCCCCACGAAATCATAAAGGTCGGTACCTTAGTATTAAGTATCGTAAGTGCATGGTATTAGTTGTTGGGTTACCTTAAGATTTGTTTTTAGTTTTATTATTTTTAGAAGATTGTGGTTACCACAGAGGGAATCACATTAGCGTTTGGATATCAGAGGGAATACGTTAGCAAATGACGTTTGATTATCTCAGGACGAGGAAACAAGTTCGGTAGTGGGTTTAGTTTTTTGATGCGCATTTATCAACAGGGTTACCTACGGTTCCCTAGAAGAATAGTTGAGCGTATAGATTTCCCTTCTGCGCTTTGCCTCTTTAGATAACGCTATCTGTTTACGAAATATAGTACAATTTAACTTAATATAAAGTTGTTACTGTTGTTACAAATTATTAAGGTAAATTGTACTACATGTATTTAGATTGGTATCTAATGCAGATACCAATCTAAATAGTACAATTTGCCTTAATAATTATTGCCTTATATGATATTCGATGTATGCATCAGTTCCTTGAAAGGAATGTTTTCCGTGTACTATCATAAAATGGACAGACTGTTTTAGTCACAGATATCGTTGATATAACCTCAATGACACCAGTGCAGCCGTTCCCGATACATCGCGTGTGTCAATGGATGTTTGACGCATCAGACATGTAAACAACCGATAACGCCGTCCAACTCAGTGAACCTCCCACTCGCCTACATGTCTCACGTGACCGATATGAAAACATGTACTTATAATTTAATTCGTAAACTCAAAAAATTGTAAAATATTTATATTTTACACTATTCAACGGACATCTCATGTATTAATATTAATATTGAATGACTGAAAATAACTAAGTAACACAAAATAGGTGTGGTTTGCATTTGCAGCAAGACATATTTTATTCGTTTTATTTACACATGTAATACGACTGTTGTTGACTAGGACGTACCTGGTTCCTGTGCCATTGTCCTAAAATTCTGTGCAATATGATATGCGTTGATATTCCACCATGTGCCACTACTATCCTTGTTGTCCTTGTTCACGATTGAATAGTTATTTAGAGCACTATGAAAGTCAGGAACACAGCATTTAACATAAATAGATGATCCTACCGGCCAACATCTGAAATAACTGAAAAGGTCTTCAGTTTTATGTAAATAGATAATAACTATACATGTGTATAATCAATGACATGTTAGATGTATATGTATATTAAATACTACATCAACAGATATATAAGTATATTACATCTACATCAATGTTATGGGAGGGCGGGTGGGGCTAACTATTTAACTAGTTCTGTCGAAGCTATCTTATAGCCAAACGAGGCGTCTTGTCTGCAAACCAAACCTCGAATGACTGTATTAAAATGACCATTGCATGGCGTGGTCATTTACCGCCAAATGCATTTCAACGAAATGCACGATTATTACAATAATCCTGAACTCGAGCTCTAGTATAAATAACTCCCACGTGATACATATTAGCAAGTGATACTACTAACTACTATCGTTTGTTATGCAGATAGTCCATTGAGCTAACACATATAAATGAATTTATATTTTAATTCGTAAACTCAAACTTATTATCTGTTGGAACGCTTTGGTAATTTCTAAACCAGTTTTATTTGGAACCGGCACAACCCAAGCAAATTTACTAAACACATCAATAACAGTAAGCAAATATTTAGTACCTTTATTATACTTTGAAAACGATTGCATATCAACCAAATCAGCAGACCATATTTTATCAATTTCATTAACAATCACACGGCGTTGAGTGAACTTTCTTCGTATAGGCTTATGAAGTTCATCAGCTAACTTGTCAGTCCATTTCAACGCCTTTTATATTTTGTACTAATAACTGGTTTTACTATCAAATTCTTAGCAATCTTTTCTCCAATAATTTTAGACTTACTAGATTTTAAACCAGGAAGCATGTTTTTATCACACATTGATTTATTACTAGGATTTTCATCATAACAATAATCATGATCTTTACAAACAGCATCTAATTCATTTACCGGTTCTCCGCTATCAAATATTTAAAACCAGGAATTATTAACCCCTTTTTAGGCAACAGAGGAAGTAGAGCTTTATGAATATCAATAGTTCCACCTTGTGTACTTTTAACAAACTATGTTTTAGTAATACCACAAGATGCACAAGTTGCTTTTAACATTCTTCTGCCATTTTTTGCTAAAACATACTGAGGATTAATATTTTCAGTAACCATTTTTTCTTTAATACAATGACTCATATATAATATGAATAGACTAAACTTTGTCTGGCCTAAACTTTCTTTTTTTACACTGTCCTGTTTTAATGGGATGACAGTAGGGTAAGTGTGAGGTTTGGTGCACCCTAGAACCGGTTTAAACCCCCAGTGGCCTACTTTGCCACTGACCGTTCCAAGGCGGTAGCCCTATTGTCAACCCTTTTGTGTTTGTGATGTCGTTTGCATTTTTTATTACTTTTGTCTTTTCGTTTGTCTGTTTGCGTGTTTGTTTTTGTGTTTTGTGGTTGACTGTCGTCCTTGAATGCTGCTTTCCCTGTCCGATATTTTTATCCTTTTTTGTTTACAAAATATGATTTTATAATGTTATAATTTTCTATTGGTTTGTATGGTTTTAATATTTTATAAAGAATATCATACATACTATTTCCTTCTTGTAATTTTTTAATGAAGAATAGACAGAAATATCCACATAGGACACTTGTTTTATCTTGATACTGAATAATGTTGTATTTTATATTAGGTATGTACGCTAAAACTGCTTTTGGTGGGCTCAGACCAAACGGATCGAAGTAATAATTATCATAGTAACAAGTCCAGTGTGTACCAGGTCCAGTATGATCATCAAGATTAATAATACCAGATTTTTGTTTATTTTGTTTTATCGGTAATTTGTTTTTGCTGTACACCCCACTGAATTTGTGTATAACTAGCTGCTTGACCCATTTCATTATGTCTAAGTTAGAGATAGTTTCAGTTTTAAAATTCTTATTTTTTTACGAATGGGATACTTCTATATGGTCTAATTTGCGAGTCTACATGTAAACCATTCCCACGATCAACTCTTAGTCCTTTTCTACCTACTTGTAAACCTTTTCCAGTTAAACCACTAATAAGAGATCCGATCAATGCAATTCCTAATGATGCAAGAAGTCCAAGAAATCACCCGTCTTGCTGTTGTTCCTTTGTTAGTTTAATAGGGCAACAACCTTCAGATTTTATTATCTTGTTTATGTGTGGTAGTGTTAACGTATTAGAGTCAAGTAGTGCTTGTTTTTATCACTAGGCACAGTTACCATTCCTTTTCCAAATAGTTTGTCGATTCCAGTACTGGCCAGGCCACTCAGTGCTCCTGTTGCTAGTGTGTTAATACTTTCGGAGCGAGTCTAGCAACTGTTGGTAATATTGTTTTAGCTAACAAACGAGCTAATGCGCCTAAAAGGCTCCATTCTTGGACGGAGATCTCATTTGCAATTTTTAAATATTCACATCAAATCCATATCCGTTGGATTTAGCTTTATTAATATTCTTAATCTGAGTAGCTGTCAACAACAAAGGAAAGTCCCTAGTTAGTTGATTTGTCTTTAGCCTGAGCGTTAATTCACTTTTATTTTCATATGCTTTTGCCAGGTTTCGTTTCTGGCCATCTGTCAAATCTATCGAATACTTTACTTAAGTCATATATATTATAAATTAGATTAAACTATCCGAATTTACCAATTCATTTCCAACAGTATCAATAACAACATCTTCCTTCTATAAGACTAAAGCATAAACTTATATCTGGCGGTAGGAACGTTGTTTGGTTTATATCTCAAACTTAGTTGTTTTTGATCAACACTGACGTCATTACCTGTGTAACTTAGGAGAGATTTTTAAAATTACTCACATTGAAAAGTTCCAGTGTTTTTATCATTTTGCTTGTAAGAATAATTAATAACATCTCTGAATATTCTTATGATATTAGCATAACTATATTCGATTTCTGGATAATAAACTCCATTTCCAACTTCCAATCTAGCTGATTGTAAATAGCAATTAGCATCGGCGGCATTGAGCTTAAACGTATCTAAAATGTGAGGATTTTGTGTTTGAGAAAAACACTTGTCAGACCTTTGCAGATAAACAAAAACATGGTTTGGACTTTTGACTCCAGCCGTCATTCTAAATACAGATTCTGTTAGTTGAGTACTTCCGCTTTCTTGTATCATTTCACGAAGGTAAGTCAATCTTCTTGTTGTCATGTGATTTGCCATTACGTAACTTAAACCATCCGAGTTGAATATCATTCTAGGTATCCACAAAATTAATTTATTAATAACTACTCGACCATCATCACCACTTGATTTGAAAATTAGCACATTATCACCTGCCAGTTGCAAGCTAATTTGAATCTGACTAGGAGGAAGCATGTTTGTTTCCAAACCTTCAAAGAAGGAATATTTGTTTAATGGAATTATAGAGTCATTTGATTAGTTATGATTAAAGCATGACGAGCAGTAAATCCTAGGTTATAACTAGCTTCTTTTTTTGTTATACAATGTTTTATTTCATCATCCATTTGATACATTATACATGCACATATGGTATATAATAAATACTATTTAAACTACAATTTATATTTATGATGAAATAATTTTCTTGTTTACATACGAAGGTTATTGAAAAGAGAGTTACCTCCGAGGTTTTGAAAGTATAGAAGAGTATATTTTAGTATGCAGTTGGTAATAGAATTATGTAAGGTTTGAAAGAAGAATATGGAGACTAAAAAGAAAAGAAAGTTGCTTTGCTTCCCCTTTTGTTGTTTTCGGTATTGTATTATATCGTACTTTATTATATAACTGTCATAAATTTACATTGAACTATGAATGACGTAATTTTAGTATCACACAAAAAAAGTTATATCGTCACTAGTGACGATATGACTTTTTTATATCATCACTAGTGATGATATAACTTTGCAGGAACTACTTTCTTAACATATTTGTTAAAAAACACACTGGTTTAAAGTTAAAATATTTTTTAATTTCTTCTGTATACAAACATTCATATAGATTATACATACAGACTATATAGCCTGTGTCATTTTTTTTTTTAATTCCACAAAATTGTGTACAAACTTAGGTTGAATCCTTTTGACTGGTGTCCCCACTGGCTGTATAATTCTCCATTTGATGATTTGCAAAACCATAACAAATTCTTTATCAGAACTGATCTTGTAAAAATCACAGATCAGGCACTGATAAAAATAGCAAGAATGTATAATGGTCTGCTGATTCCTTGATGATCTGAAGAAAAACACAAAACAATCCACTCCTTCATTTTGTCTCCCTTATGAATTGAACAGAATAGAATAATGTTTCTCTGCTCACATTTTTTTTTTCCTAAACAAATTTATTATTATGTGTGATAATGATTAAAACTCATTAAAATAAAAACAATGAACTTTTATAACATCTGTTGTTAACTTTATATGAATTGTTGTTGTTGTTGTTGTTATTGCAATTGTTGTCGTCTGCAACAGACAAAAATGGCTGATTTTTTAGATGAATACGCCTGGGCTGAATTAAATGCAATGTTAGCTGGGTCTGAGTGTGATGAAGTACAAAACAGTAATCAACCTGTGTCTGAGGCATCAAATTTAATTATGCCAATAAGGAAACAGATAGGAAATGAACAAAAATCACGGTTTGAAGCTGTCAACCCAGAGAAAATACAAGAATTCATAAATGCACAGGAAAACGAAAACACCAGGAGAAAGACACAGGCAGATATGAAATTATTTCGCCAATTTTGCAATGAACAAGGAGAAGACAGGCCTGTTGAACAGCTTGACATCCCTGAACTTGACCAATTATTTGGAAATTTCTTAGCAGTGGTAAAAAAAAAGTTATCACAGCGAGTATGAGCCTTCAAGCATCCGAGGACTTCTTTCTAGCCTTGAACGACACCTTCGAAAAAAAGGATATTCACATGCGGTGAATAAAAATCCTCTTTTCTCCCATATTAACAATACAATGAAAGCAAAAATGACCTATCTAAAGTCACAAGGTTATGGGAGCAAGCCAAATGCAGCTGAAGAAATAACGGATGTTGACATCGAAAACTTGTTTGAGTGTGGGCAACTAGGAATTGAAAATGCTACACAAATCATCAATCTGTTGCATATCACATTCTCTCTTGTAATGGGAATGCGTGGCGGTAGAGAGCAGCACACATTAAAATGGGGGGACATCGAGATACACACCGATGAAGATGGTGACAAATACCTCGAACACTCCAGAGAGAGACAAACAAAAACGAGAACTGGTACTGACCACACAAATGTACGCAAGTTCAAGCCCAAAGCATGGGAAAACAAAGATAACCTGCAGCGGTGCCCGGTGCAGGCATATAACATCTATAAAGATAACCGGCCACAGTCCATGATGAAAGCGGATGACCCATTCTTCCTGTCAATTAACCACGTACAAAATCGACGACCAGAAACAGCTTGGTTCAAATCATGTGGAATGGGTATCAACCACATCTATGGGCTATTGAAAAACATGCGCTTGAACTGCAGAAAAATTGAAAAGGACAGAAAAATTACGAATCATAGTGTCAGAAAGCACCTCATGCAGAAATGCAATGACTTAGGCCTGCCGGCTAACTGTACAATCCAAATTAGTGGCCATAAAAATGTTGGAAGTGCTAACAACTACAGCAAAATCAATGAAAAACAGCAGAAAGTCATTTCAACTGCTCTAACTGCCACCAACACGATCCAGACCACAAATGAAGCTTGTGTGCCGACACAGAATTCAAAATTACTTGATGTACAAAGTAGATCTACATCAAATGAAATTTCTGAATGTCAACCGAAATTAGGCCTATGCTACAGTCAACAAGCTACAAGTTCCAGATCCGAGCAACAATCAATATTCCATGGATCAACAGTCATCCATGGTGGAACATTTAATTTCTTCACCCCTGACATGACGGAGCGCAAACAAAGCCCAAGACGTGATTATAAAAGAATCTTACCGTTGAACTTCAGCAGCGATGAGGACGAATGACTATTATGTGTTTTACACAGTGTCTAGTAGATCTTTTCCGTGTTGTCTGTTGACACAAATTATTGACCCACGTGTGTAAAACGATAATTTTCTGCACACGTTTTTGTTTTAACAGTTACTGTTATTAAATCCACAGTTTTATTCACAATATCCAGATGATGAACACAAATTTTAAATTCACTTCACCGAACACTTTTAAAATCCAATTATAGTGCACATTTAAATCCTTTATCTTGGCAGTATGCCGTTGGCGGCCATGTTACCGCTTCGTTTAATTCGAATTGTTGGCTGTTGAATTTACCTCCTTACTTTAGTTAAAGTGTACTTCTATCCAGTTGATATTCATAAGTATGACAAGAATTGAAGAGTAAATGTGATTTTCTTCGTTTCTTATGTATTATATTAAAATCCAAGAATGTTATAATCCTTGAATACTTGGATGTCGAATAAAAAACATTAGTTTAGAACAGTAAATGGAATAGCCAAATGAAACAGAATAGAATGTTTTCATACGCTTAGAACCTTTATTAAAATCCTATGCAGTTTTGTTAATTGGAAACATTTGCGTAAAGTTATATAATAAACAGAATAATTAACAGCATAAATTTGATACTTAATTAATGTCACTCGAGGAAGAAAGTGGTAATTTGGTTAGAAAAACTCGTTCTTCGAACTCGTTTTTTTAACCAAATTACCACTTTTTTCCCTCGTGACATAAATTCAGTATCAAATTTATGCTGTTAATTATTCTCTATTTAATTAATACCAGTTTATTATTGGAAGTTTCGCCATTTAATATCATGGCTGTCTAATTTGTCGTGGTTCATCGCTATTTGCTTTTCTATTTCTATTTGTCTTAATAAATATTTCTTGAATTTGTTTGATTCGGGCACGGATTTTAAACATTTGTTAATGAATATAAAATATTTCGCACTTAAAATAATGAAATTCTTCATATCTATAGCATGTTCTTGTCTTTGAATTCCGAAACAGACGGTTCTTAGATTGAAATCGATGTTTACGTTTAACGTATTTAACAATATGTGCAGCTCATTCCAAAATTGTTGAATATGCATACATTCCCAGAAAAGATGATTTAAGCTTTCTATGTTCATATTGCACCATTCGCATAGACTTGAGTAAACGATTTTGTATCTGAATAGCGATTTATTTGTGGGTATTATTCTCATTAAATATTTATATTGAAAGTTCCTTAATTTTATATTTATTGTCGATTTTATTGGTGTGATATAGACGTCTTTCCATTCTATATCTGTAAACATTTTTTCCCATTTTTTTGTGGTTTTATTTCCATGTCAGTTTCTGTATCATTTTGTATCTGGACATTGTATAAGAATTTATTTGATTGTTTGGAAATTAAGGTTATAACTAGCTTCATCATCTCGAGATTCTGCAGCAATCGTATTGTCTAAATAAAAGTATTCGTTTGTTCCGGTTGTCTTTACATAATCTGTGAAGATTATTTCCATCGTAAACTATTTTTCCATTTTGCTTTACTTGCATTTGATCAATCAGTGAAGCTGCATCGTTAATTAAAGCAATTCTGTCGGCGTCTGCGAAAGCGGCTCCATCAGCAAGTTTGTTTACTTGAAAACTGATTTCAAAATATGCATTATACCAATCAAAGTAAGAACTTCTATCATTTAGTGTTAACTGATAACCACTTTTCATTTGCCTGGTAGCATTTCCTGGTTGTGTTATAGGAGTATCTAACTGAATAGGTACATGTTCATATCTAGTATTATATTTATCACTTTGAAACATCTATGTATACTAGTAATTAGATTATTTTTATTTAATCAATCGTTTAATTCTTGCATGAATATGTTTGGTTCCTCTTCGGATAGTAATCTGTTAATTTTGCATTTACATCTTCTTCAGTTTCAGCTACAACTTCTTTTTTGTTATCAGCCTTTGTAAGTTCTTTTAAAATTATCTCACCTTTTGGTTTAGATTTAATAACTGAAACTAATTTATAATCAGCCATTTTTCCTACTTCATCTCCAATTTTGTTAGAACCACTCTCTATGATTTGTTTTCCAGCAGTTTCTAATGCTTTCTTGCCTGCTTACAGATTCACTAAATATTTTTGATCCAACTTTTGAAAAAAAATCAAATATGCCAGCCCCGGTTAATCTGTCTACTTCAGTATAAGTTCCCGTACTAGTGTCGTAATCTTTTTATAATCGTGTCATATATAACGTATGTTGGATAAAACATAAGCTACTCAACTTATGTTGGATAAAACATAAGATAACATTAATTCCTTTAAAACAAATAGAAATGATGTATGAACCCCATTAAGATTAACAATGTTACCGGAGAAATCGGTTTTGTAAATATTAATACTGTTAATGATCGTTTTGTTTACTTCACAGAACCCGACTCTTATCGGTTCATCTTTAAAAGGATACGACATTGTAAGGTCAGCTGTACTTATTTCATAAATAACATCCCCGTATTATCCATCAACAATAGAATTACTTATTAAATCACAGTGGATATATAATGCATCGACAGAATTTGTTATGTTTGGTGTTACAGTTCCGAATTTAGTTTTTCCAATAACTGCATCTTTGTCAAACCCGATTAAGGTATGAACGTTTGTCTCTCTTAAATCAAGCATGAAATTATTATGAATGGTAACTAAACAGTTAAAACTTGATAAATCAAACTCAATTCTTATTGGGACGGGTGAGTCAGCAGGTAAATCGCCGTTTACAGTCAATGTTTCTTTTATGTAATTATCGATATCAGCCTAACTATAATTTCCATTTGTAAAAATAATACTTTTCCAATCTGTTCCATTGTGATACCCTATCACTTTGTTATTAAAATTTTCACTAATATTATACCACGAATAAGTCATGGAATTAATCTTATCGAGCCCAATGCCATATTGTTTGTTCTTACCTAATATTAATGGTCTGTCAAATACAGTTGTAAAATTACTCGGTGTATTTGAGCTATTAATTATTGAAGCTTTTTCCTGATGATAATACAATTTTTTGTTCCATTTGATATAGGATAGATTAAATGAAATGCTTAAGTAGCCATTATACATATTAGTAGATATAATTAATCACCTAAAACATTTTAAAACTTGATTTTTCAAAATTGAAAACTTGTTTAGTGTTATATTTTATATATATGATCTGAAATGAATAATAGTAGATGGTTTGACATATACTTCAAATGTTTCTTTTAATATTCGTTTGTCATTTTTTATTACCGGGCGAAGATGCTTTTCGACCCCACCAGGTGATGAATAAATAAAGAATTGTTCTGCATCTGCTCCTGTATAAGTAAAATCTATTTTAAATACATAACGGGCTTCTTTAAGAATTTGTAATTCATTTGAAGAACGTTTTTTATAATATTCTTCACCTTTTATAAGCGGATTGGCTACAAAAGTAAACGCATGATGAAAAGCATCACGTCTGGTTCTTTCAAGTGGTTTTCGTGTTGGATGCGACACAAAACTATTATTATGATTAGCATAATCTTGAATAATACTTATTTCATCTATCGTATATTCAAAAAGTAGAATCCGACTTAAATATTCTATTTTTACTTTCAACTTGTCAATTATATCAAGAATTCTGTGTGGCGGCTATCAGACTTATGATTATGCTCTTTAAGAGAAGCGACTTCATTATCAAAAGCTTTGCTCCTATCATCCTGGGCGGCTTTCAAAAGCAGTTCTCATTTGTTTTGAAGCATCATCAATAGCAGTTTCTAGTTCATTGTTGTCAACCATTTGTTTATTGATTTCCTTAATTCGCTCATTAATTCTTTCAACATCAACTTGTGTTTTTTCACCTAACTTTTTATAGAGATCACTCTCTTCCAATCCATCTTCTTTCTTTTCTAACTATTTTAAAGCATCACCCAAAAGTTTTATTTCATCTTTTAAACCGTTTTGAATTTCAATCATTTTCTCACGGTTTGCTTGTAACTTTGTTTGCATTTGACTTCGTTTATCATCAACACCTGTTGTTAAATTTTTCATCATGTCTGGAATTTTATCAATATTATAATCACGTATGATCTTTGCTACTGTTCTCAAAGTAAATTGCTTTGTTGCTGCATCATCTGATTTTTCCGGATTACCTACTTTGGTAATTTTATTATTATCCATGTTAAGATCACTTTTTAAAACATTTTCCTGGTTTTTACCCTTGTGAAGATAATTAACTAGATGTTTTTGTTTTACATACTCAGACAGCTCAATTCCAAAATTTGTAATATTGACACTGCCAGTTGTAACTTCCTCGCCAAGATCGTTAAAAAGACCCATTATATATAATATGATTAGATTACATTTTACCGATGAAGCTACGCTTGACCAACTTTCTAGGGCGATTATAAATCGCCGATAGTGTTACGCTTTGCTAACTTCCTCGGGCGATCCAGATACAGAAAATCATACTGTTTGTCAGTTGCTTTTTTGTAATGATATTTACTTACGTCTTGGAGTTGCGCAGAAGATGTAATGAGAACAATTTAAACGAATGTCTTTAGGGGTTTTGTAGTAAGATTGAGTTAAATTGAGTTACATCCAATCAATATTGTTATTTTTACATCCTACAGGGATTGTATGACATTCATTGATCCAGTTTGTCCTTAAACACGTGTGTTTCATATACCGCGTTGAAGGTGTTGTGCTCATCGACATTTTGGCCCATTTTATTAGGGCTTTCCTTAACTTTCCTCTTTATCTTGTATTAGATACTGACGTGAGTTTTGGACCTCTTTTAACAGTCCGTAAGTTTACTAATATTATTTCCTATGGATCTTTGATACGATTCTATTTCGTATCTCTAATAAAAAATTATTTGGCCCTTATTTCGCTTTTCACACAATGGTATTACTCTCCATAAAAACAATTATGAGTATCTCGTTTGTCTGTTTGCGTATTTGTTTTTGTGTTTTGTGGTTAACTGTCGTCCTTGAATGCTGCTTTCCCTGTCCGATATTTTTTATCTGTCTGAAATAAATTACACAACAATTTTTGTGTCTTCCCTGGATGAAATAATTAATAATAACATTTTGATTGCGTTCACAAACATAATCATCAAAAATGACTATCTTCTGATTATCTGAATCTAAAGTATCCACAGGGATAACTTCATCATTTGAACATTCTAATATGTCTTCAACTGGGATTTTATTCTTTCTTGCTATTTTTTCAAGTTTTTGTGGTAAGACCTGATACTTGGAATGCTCCAAGGTTTTAGCAAATAAATAAATCTTGTCATAGTAAACTAAAGGTTTTAATAGCATGTAAACTAATATGTTTGTCTTGCCAAAACCTGAATTATCGCATATAAGCATTCTAAAACAACAGTGTGGCATGAAGTTCCATATCTGTTTAAAATTACCGTTTTTTGTCTTCATGTCATAGTTTGGAATTTGCATTATAATAATACATGGATAATATTAATATTATCTAACTATTATTATATATGTCAAAAGTGTATTGTGGAATAGCGAAAACAATATCTTATGGTAAAAAACTTGGAACAGAAGCAGAATGTTTCAAAATTAATCAAGTCAGATAGTATGGTTTGGTTAAAGTATCCAGGAATGTGCAAAAACCAAAAGAAGCACAATCATTTGAGAAAAACACCAACACGATTTGCATTTAGTTTTTCAGAAATTCCAGGTAGTCTCTCAAAAAGCATCCTAATGAAATGTATCTTGTAGGGTTAAGAATAGCACGTGAAGTAACCAATAAGCAATTAAAAAATGCAACAACAGAAAAGGAAGCAACACGGCTGAACGACAGACTTGTGAAAATAGCAAAAGAACAGAAAAAGGCTATGGATAATATTGTCGCAATAGAAAAGAAAGAAAAGAAACCGTCAGTCAAAAAAGCGACTAAGCCTCCAGCTAAAAAGCGACTAAGCCTCCGGCTAAAAAAGCGACTAAGCCTCCAGCCAAGAAGAAAACAAAAACTCCGACGCGAATAGTTAATCTTGAAGGAATAATAAAAGACATAACTATGGAGGAAATAGCTAAGTATCAACAAGAGGAGAGAAAAGAAAAAAGAAGAAAAACAAAATAAACCATAAGTTTAAACATAATATAATTTAAACATGATATAATTTAACTTATTTTAACTTATTTCAACTTATCTTAATTTATCTTATGGTTATCTAACCTTATATTATACATGTCTTTGTTAAAATGGAAAGAATTAGCAGATAAAAAGCGAAAAGCGAGTGAGCTTGATAAAAAATACGAGAATAAAGTTATCCGAAAAAGGATAGAAAAGGGAGCTAGTCGTGATTTGTACAAAGAAATATTTAAACCTGTAACTAGCGAAATAAAAAGTCAGTCAGAACAGCTAACCGAGCAGTTAGCTTCCCTTCCGAAAATAAGTCAGCAATTAGACGCTCTTCCAGCAGCAATAGGCGAGGAAGTACAAGACAAAAAGTGTACCCGGGAATACCGCAGTTATTAAAAATAGGTAAAATATCACCCAAAGAACATGAGCAACTATTTTCTAAATATCTTGATTAAATTATTATCTAACTATAATTATACATGAAAACCAAAGAAGAATTAATTGATCACTTGACGCGACTTGTAGATAGCTGCATACAGACGCAGTTATAAACTGTGTGGTATTATAAACACAACATTACAGATTACCAGTGGAATAATTGGTTGTGGTGCTGTTCTAGCATTAGTTCCAGCAATTCCTGTTTTCGTGGCTGTAGTTGGCGCAGTTCCTCCAGTAGTTGCTGTTTTAGTAAGTAAAACAAGAATAGCAGAAAAAAAGACTGTTAAAAACACACATAGGAGTTTTAAACAACTTCTATCATATGTCCAAACAACAATAGGACTAGAAAATGATGAAGAGGTAATCAGAATTGCCTTTAATAAAATATTAGAAATTCAAAAGAATGATAACTTTACAGTACCTCTGGAAATGTACATGAAAAGGTACAAGCTTAATGGAAATTAAGCTAGTAGAGATGTCCTACGGAGCAACTGTTCAAGTTAAAAGGTCATGGTATCCAGTCGTAATTCTTTTTCAACTTGTTTCCATATCCTATCATACTTTTCTCTAGTAGATTTTGTTTTAATCGGTTTTGTTTATTTTTTATTATTTTTAATATTTTAAATATTTTCTGAAAAATGTATTCAAATTTGATTGATCTTTTTCGACCTTCTATTATATCCAAAATATTTTCAATTTTGTAAAACAAATCTTCAATCTTTGTCTATTTGTAGAAGACAAATCATATTCTACCAAGTATTTATCCAAATGGTACTTTTGTGGTAAATATTTTTTTTCGGTTGTAGTTGTAACTTGCAATAAGATTGTAGCTTTTGTGAACTCCACCATTCAGGCAAATACGCTCGTTATCGAAAACTTCACAAGTATTATTACAATTTATACATGCGTACGTACACTTGTAACAAAGCTTGGTTCCAACACAATATTGGCAGTGCTTCTTTTTATTAGTTGTGCAAAATAAGATACAATCTGAACACACTCCAGGAGGATCAATAATATCTACAACTCTTTTACAATATTTGCAATTCATTATATTATTATATAGAATTATATATTTAAATATAGACTTAAAGAAATATTATCTTATGTGATATTATAATCAAACAAGTAGAAAAGGAATCAAAAACTTTAAGGAAGATCAAATGACATACGCTCAAATGGTTGATTTTGAAAATATGAATAAACTTGACACGTGATCTAAACTTACCATGGAAAATTAGAAATAGTGACATAAAGAGATTACACACTTATTATGAGAAAAAAATCTCATCTGCGACTCGTGGTATTATAAATCAAAAGTATTTTATTGCTTACTATGACACCCTATTAAAACGTGGAATTGATATTATAATTTATGCTGTTGAAAAAATAATATAATCTATAGTATAATAAAAGTTACACAGAAGAGACAATTAAAGAAAATATTTTACTTCAAAATAATTAACTAAAATAATTATAGGCTTAAAGAAATTATCTCATGTAATATTATATAATGAATATCCGAGAAATTGAAACATCCCCAAAACAGTATAGCAAGGTTTTTAAAGTAAATGTTTTCAGTAATGACCCGCTCACTCAACTGCAGAAACCACAACCAAGCGTTATAAAATTTCTTAAAACGGAACTAAGAAAAACGGGCGGCTTTAAATTAAGTGTTGATGTGAAACATACTTTTAAAAAAACATCGATGTGAGACAAAGAAACATGTCCTGCAACCACATACAAAACAGCTTACTTTAATTCTAAAGCGGCAACAATATTAACCGAAAATAATATTATCGAGACGTTGGATAAAGCACGTAAGGAAATTGTAAATAGAGTTGGAACTTGGATTCAGATGGGAAGTGGTTGGCAAACTGAGACACTAGATGCACACTACATACATCGAATTAAGTATAAGCGGTTACGAGGTAGCTCTTATTTAAATTTACCAAAAGAACTTGCTAATGCTAAAAAAGGTTTAATAAATATAAAAAATGAAAAAGATAATGAGTGCTTTAGATGATGTCATTTAGCTTGTAAATTTCCTGTTAAAACACATCCCGAGAGAATATCGCATTATAAAAAGCATATCGAAGGTCTAAATAACAAAGGAATAACATTTCCTGTTAATATCAAACAAATCCCAAAAAATAGAAAAACAAAACAACATTTGTTTTAACATATTTGGATATGAAAATAATCAAGTATACCCTTTGTACATATCAAAAAATAAAGCAGAGGAAACATGTGATATGCTTTTGATCACCGAAAGAGAAAAAAATCATTATGTATGGATAAAAGATAAACACCATGCATATTTGTGTTTTACTTATATTGTCTATTGATACTGCCTTGTTGGTTAGAGATTATATCATGGCGGGGATTTCTTTATTTACACTGTCCTGTTTTAATGGGATGGAGTAGGGTAAGTGTGAGGTTTCGTGCACCCTAGAACCGGTTTAAACCCCCAGTGGCCTACTTTGCCACTGACCGTTCCAAGACGGTAGCCCTATTGTCAACCCTTTTGTGTTTGTGATGTCGTTTGTTTTTATTGTTACTTTTGCCTTCTTGTTTGTCTGTTTGCATGTTTGTTTCTGTGTTTTGTGGTTTACTGCCCTCCTTGAATGCTACTTTCCCTGCCCGATCTTTTTATATTGCTTTAACAGGTTAATGTTTAATCAAACATTACATTCAAATAAAGAATGTTTTTTTAAAACATGCTTGCGGTGCTTTAAATTAAAAAGAGTTCTGGAAAACACAAACCTATTTGTCTTTCGCATAATGGTAAACAAGCAGTAGAAATGCCAAATAAGAATGAAAAAGTTAAGTTTAAAAACTCTGACAGACAACTAATGGTTCCGTTTGTTATATATGCTGATTTTGAGGCGATAACTGGAAGTATTTCTTCAGCACCGAATAATCCTAAAAAATCATACACGAAAGCATATCAGCAACATACTGATTGTGGCTATGGATATACGGTTGTTTGTTGTTATGATGATCAATATTCAAAACCAGTTGTGACATACAGAGGACCAAACGCTGTTTACAAGTTTTTAGAAAAAATGATAGAGGAAGAAAAGTGGTGCAAAAAACTGCAAATGCACATTTTAAGAAAGATTTGGTGATGTCGTCGGAAGAAGAAGCTAAATTCCAAAAATCTAAATCATGTCATATTTGTGGTAATGGTACAGTAGAATATGAAAACTCCGTCAGAAAAATTAGAGATCATTGTCATATAACTGGAAAGTATAGAGGAAGCGCTCATGACATCTATAATATTAATTTCAGACTAACTAAAAAAATACCTGTTGTGTTTCATAATTTGACAAGTTATGATTCTCACTTTATAATGCAACACATCGGAAATTTTAAACAAACAATAAATGTCATACCGAATAACATGGGAAAGTATATGGCTTTCATGTTAGGAAAAAGTTTAGTGTTTATTGACAGTTTCCAGTTTATGTCTCAATCATTAGAAAATGTAGTAAAAAACATCCCCTCGTTTCAATATACCTCGCAAGAATACCTTGATAACAAGCTAGAATTAATAAAAAGAAAAGGTGTTTATCCTAACGATTACATGAACAGTTTTGAACGTTTTAAAGAAGTTAAATTACCTGGCAAAGATAGCTTTTATTCACAATTAAATGATGAGCAGATTATGAACACGCTAAAAAAATATGGAAAACTTTTAAGATTAAAAATATGGGAGAATATCATGATCTGTATCTTAAGACTGATGTACTGCTGCTTGTAGACGTTTTTGAAAACTTTAGAAAAATGTGTATTGAGTATTACAAATTAGATCCTTGTCATTACTTCAGTAGTCCTGGTTTAGCCTGGGATGCATGCCTTAAGGGTGGCCACTGGTGAGGTTTGGGATTTTTGCACTTCCGGAAATTTACATTTGTTATATTTCAAAAATTATAATAAAACTGGAAAAAATAATTATACAGTAACAAACTAATGCCCAAAAGGGATATTTTAGTGCAAAAAAAATGAACATTTTTTAGAATTTTTTTTTGACCTCACATTTTGCCCCCAAAATTGACAATTTTTAACATAAGCCAAAATGGGGGGTAGGGGTACAAAAGATGGTATTTCTCAAAAACCGTTTAAGATATTCACTTAATTTAAACTTTATTACAAAGACATGTGTTAGGATATACAGAGACAGCAATAAAAAGTATTGTTCCTATTATTTGTTACAGACCTATGCCGTGTATGTCAGAGCTCGTCGAAATCTAAAAAAGCACATTTTTTTCTCAGTTTTTATTGAATATCTTTCTTATATGCACACCGACCCCCAATTTTTATTTTTTCATTCTAAAACTCAGGTCTTGTATATATTGTAGACAAAATATCTCAAAAAGTTTACTGTTCCTTTATCATGAAAAATTGATTGATCACAAATTTAAAAATGCAATTTATAGTAAACTGGGTGGGGTAATGACAAGGGATGTAATAATTTTTCAGATGGTGATAAAAATACCACAACCCTTAATTTTTCGTCCTAAAGTATAAAATATTACATTAAAAAAGACGGAAAATCGATACCTGTTCTGCAAACCACACTACACACATATAAGTTGCCATACACAATTTGCAGCTGATTCAGAATTTAAAACCACACTGTGAGAGTGTATTACTAATGATTAAATTTGCGAAAAAGTTAAATCACCGACCCATCATTATTTTTCCAGAAACTAACTATTAATATGTTAGTCTTCATAAAAAACAGGGAAATTCAAAATTCTTACTGTTCTGATATTCACCAGAGGGCACCCTTAAGATGACTGGTATCCAACTTGATTTAATAACTGATATTGATCAAGAGGTGGCACAAGTTATATCGCAAACATATATTCACAGGCTAACAATAAATATATGAAAAACTATGACAAGAAAAAAGAAAGCAAGTACATAATATATCTTGATGCTAATAACTTGTATACGTGGGCCATTTGCCAACCGTTGCCTACTGGTAACTTTACTTGCTTCCCCATGCCGTACGACATCGGGAAGCAATAAACTCCATGTCCACCGCCATATGCATGCCATCTTCGGGATGGTTACAATTTTGTACTATTGATTGTATTAATACTGAGTTCTGCTCAACCCGGGGCTAGAGGGCGTGAGCGGTAGCTAGCATACCTCACTACCGCTCATGAACAGTCTCAATCAAACCGAGACTGCAATATTTCGTATGTGTCGTTTTCGGCCGTTTCCAAAGGTCCATTATTATACACTTGTTATAGCACAGTGGCGTTGCTTGTGCAGTGTGGCGGCAGTAAAACGTCTCCCCGCGCTTGCAATCGGTACTGTTATTCATTCGATCTTTGGAGATCGCTGAGCCCGATATTTATATTTAATTATCGGTGGTACTTTTACAGTTCTTTTTGTTTTCTTACTTAATTTTCGATTCAGTGGTTCCACTACTCCGGCCGATTAAAGGCTCCGGGTATTGTTTAACCACTTATAGTATATGTTGTCTGCTTTTTAATTTAGTCTTTTGACTGTTACTTGTGATATGCAGGCTTCATAACCGCTGCTCCCAACTAAATTCCATTATGTTTATTTCGCTCTTCTGGGCATTTAATTTTATTAGATACTGGGACCATACGGCGTACGACATGGGGAAGCAATAAACTCCATGTCCACCGCCATATGCATGCCATCTTCGGGATGGTTACAATTGTGTACTATTGATTTTATTAATATTGAGTTCTACTCAACCCGGGGCTAGAGGGCGTGAGCGGTAGCTAGCATATTTCACTACCGCTCATGAACAGTCTCAATCAAACCGAGACTGCAATATTTCGTATGTGTCGTTTTTGGCCGTTTCCAAAGGTCCATTATTATACTCTTTTTTTTAAGTGGGTTGATAAGTTTGAAAAAGGAAAATCAAATTACATTGTTGAGTGCGTTATTGAGTATCCCAAGACTCGCATAATGATTATCCTCTTGTCCCAGAAAGTTTAAATATAAAAGATGAGTGGTTGTCAGACTATTGTAAAAATTTAAAACAAAAGTTTAAATTTGGATCTTGCAATGTTAAAAAACTTATAACGACGCTGAAAAATAAAGAAAGGTATGCATTTTAGAAACTTAGAATTGTATAAATAGCTTGGATTAAACGTGACAAAAAGACATCGAATACTACAGTTTGACGAATCCGAGTGGTTAAAGACATACATAGACTTTAATACTGTCAAGAGAACAGCTGGTAAAATGCTTTTGAAAAGGATTTCTTCAAAGTGAATGAACAATTCAGTTTTTGGTAAAACTATGGAAAATTTGAGAATAAGAATTAATGTTAAATTAACTCACGACGAGGAGGTTCTCTTAAAATATGCAGCAAGATCTTCATTTATTTCTTGTAAAATGTTTAATAAAAAATTATTTGCTATAAACAAAACAAAAGAAAGACTAGTTTTGAATCGTCCTTGTTACGTTGGTATGTGTATTTTAGACTTGTCAACATATTTAATGTATGATTTCCATTACAACTACATTAAAAACAAATATGATGAAAAAGCTATTACTTACTGTTACGGATTCCTTATGCTATGAAATAAAAATAAAATATGTCTATGCAGATTTTTACAAGGATAAAGAACTTTTTGATAATTGTGATTATGATCCAAAATGTAAGTTTCATTTTAATGATAATAAAACGGTTATTGGCAAGATGAAAGATGAAACTTGTGGAAAACCCATTGTTGAATTTGTTTGGTTGCGAAGTAAACTATATTCGTACATGCTAGATAATGAGGCTAGTACAAAAAAATGCAAGGGTGTTAAAATGTGTGTTGTTAAAAAACAAAGGGCACTCGATGATTACAAAGAGATTTTGTTTAAAGCAACAGAAAGTCACAATGAGATGAAAGTTATCAGATCACAAAAGCATAACTTAAGCAGCTATGTAATAAATAAAAAAGTTGATCAGCTTATGATGATAAAAGATACATACTAGATAATGTACAAGATACCTTAGCATACAAGTAAAATATTCCATGGTAAAAAACGAGATGACGACTATTGTCCGGTTCCGTCTGACTTTGCTTAACGAATTGTAAATGTTTTAGTTATTTACAAAAAATAATAGATAGTGAGGGTTTGGGCAAAGTTCTTCCCAAGCGGAGGGCGATTAATTAAGGTTTAATAGATAGTGGGGGTATGGGTAAAGTTCTTCCTAAGCGAAGGGCGATTAAGCAGTTTGTACAGTTGTAAAAGATGTCTGATATCAAATATGCTGTCACCATTTGGTCTTGCATTTTTGTTGGGGCAGCTGGAGACAAATGACAATTGTTTGATTGTTTGTCGCGGTGGAGGAAACTGTCCTGGAACCCTCACTATCTATACATACTACTACTACTGTTCCGACTTAAGTTCTAACAACTGGGCCAGTGCTAAAACTCGTGGTGTGCTGGGCCCCAGCGTACCAAGGACTGTATTAAAACGGCTTCCGATGAAATCCTGAGGAGGAACTATCTGTGACTTATCTTAAGAAATGATCCAGCCGAACCTGGTCAGCGTCCGCCATACAAGCTTGGTGTCCTTCACTACGGCTTTGTCGGACTGGTCTAACTGCAAACCGTTGTCTAAGTTAAACATTATATTCATACCCAATGAATGGATATACTCTATGAATGGGGCTAGAACCTTGCAGAACATCCTCGGTGCCGATGACAGTCCAAACGGGAGCGATCTGTACTGGTAGTGATTGCCCTGACACTCGAAACGTAAGTATTTCTGATGACCTCTGCGAATAGGAATACGGTAATAAGCATAGTTTAGATCCAGAGACGTGGAGTAATCTTTGGGATGAATTGCTAGTTTCACTGTTTGAAGGGAGTCGAGCCTGTAACCTTTGCGGTTGACTAAATGATTGAAAGGTTTTAGATTTAGAATGGGTCGAAAACCCACTGGTTTCTTTGGAACCGCAAAGAAGGTGCTTTAAAAACCCTGACCTACTTCCTCTGGGGGAACTGGAAGAATGACATTTTTGAAGAGAAGACTGTCATCTCTGATGAAAGAGCTTCCGCTGCCAATGAGTTTCCTGGTACTGGCGTATGTCGACACTTGGAGGCTGAGAGAAGAAATGGGTGGTAACTAAGCTAAACGACTTTTTTGTTTTTAAAAATAGTAAGTGATAATGTCTAGGCTATGTGATAGATGTCTCTAGCACCCTTTAAGTATACTTATGTTAAACAGTAGGCGAATGTGTGTATTCATGCATGAGAAAAGTCGAATAAGCCACATTTATTACGTTTTTCTTTTGTTAAATGATAGAATATATTATTTCTCCTCTATGCTCATATGTATCGGCTTACATAGCAATTAATTCCTAGGCACTAGTAACTTCTACTTCTAATTAAGAAGTAGTAACTTCTTAGGAAATACGAATTAGCTTCACACACGTCAAAAAGAGCATACACATTCATATCCACTATTAACGCGTAATTGGGAAGTACAGTTAGAAAAAAAAGTTCTTAGCAAGCATTATTTAGTACATAGAACCATGGACTTATATACTCATATCCGCGCACACACATACACACATACATAAAGAAAATAAATAAATAAATAAATAAATAAATAAATAAATAAATAAATAAATAGATAAATAAATAAATAAATAAATAAATAAATATAAATGAATGAATGAATGAATGAATGAATGAATGAATGAATGAATGAATGAATGAATGAATAAATAAATAAGACATATTCATGTTTAATCACAGTGATATTGATTCTTGAACCAGACTCTACTTTTTCTATAATCGGGCAAGTAATGAGACATGGCTTCTAAAAGCCTCATCGTGAGATTTTACGGAAATACTAAAGGGTTCTTTATTGTTACGGGCCCGTGGTCCCTATAACGCTTCATGCAGTCGGGGAAGTGGGTTTTAGAGCCCTTCTGCCTGTCTTCCCTTATCTGGAATTCAGACAAACGCTGTCCCTTCAACAATGATAAATGTACATGAACAAAAATCAAATTTCAGTCTTACCGCTAATAGTAAACTAACTCCGCGTTCAAGTTAAGGGAGATAGGGGTGCGACTTTTAAAAAGGAAAACTGATGACAACCGCGCCACCCAATTAACTGGAAAGAACGCGTGTGGGGTGCGGGTGTTCGGGTGTGCGTGTGTTTGCGTGTGTTTTTGTTGTTTTTTTAAATTGCGCCCCGCCCCTCTCCGCTGTAGGTTCGATCCTTCAGGGGCCTAGGAATCTTTATGTGAGGAAGCTATCCAGCTGGCTTGCGGAACGTCGGTGGTTCTACCCAGGTGCCCGCCCGTGCACGAAAATTGCCCGGAGGGGCACCTGGGGTCTTCCTCCACCAATGGAAGCTGGAAAGTCGCCATATGACCTTAGCTGTTGGTGCGACTATAAAATCCAATTCAATCAAATTGCGCCCCATCCCCAATCACAAATCCTTTACCTGCCCACTAACTAATATGTACAACAGCTAGAAATATGAACCCCATATGAAATGTTATTGATTATTTAACAACAAAAATACACCGAGTCATAAACATAAATCAACATATTGCGGATATTTATCCCGCCAGTCTTGGTACATGTTTTGTTTTTAAAGTTGTGTAAGTGGAACGAATCACTTATCCTTGTATCCGATAAGATAACCCACGTTAAATGGAAAACTGGGTAGGTAATTTCCCCAAACCAGGTTAGTGTTTGCCCTACTTTTTCCTCCAATCAGACGGTGGGGAATTTTAAAAAAGGACGACCTTATTCATGTAAATTTCTAACGATAACCAATTGTAACCATTTAATCATTAAATAATCACTTACTAAATGGCACGCGCTTGTTTGGATACAATGAGGCGGATTCAGTAGAAGCGCGGGGGAAAAGTAGGGAAAACACTAGTCAGTTAGAGGCTAAGAAGTGAACTAACTAATACATAACTGTGTGCCGTTTTATAGCGACTGGCTGTTTTAGGGATAGACTCAACATGATATCATTGCGTTTGCAAATATTTTCTGATAATTTCCTTTATTCTTCGGAGAAACTGATTTTAAAATATCACTTAAAATATGTTTATTGATAACCTGGTTGGTAACTGGACAGTGTTCGCTATAGCATAATCTGAATTGTATTATTGTTATTTAATAGGTAGGCCACACAGATATAAAGGAGGGAACTTGCACTGAAATCCGGGTTGAACCAAGTCCACCTGTAGGATAGGCTCCATTTTACACATGGGGACATTCATTTTATATGTTGACATGTTTATCCCTTAGTATGTTTATCACGTGTGGTCCATATCGTGGTTATGCACTGAACATAGAGTCCATAAATGTTCTCTTGCTCCCCAAAAATATTTTGCTTTAAACTCCAAAAATATTTTTCCAATGTTTCCTTGTTCCTGAAAATATTACCAATGTTCCCTTGTTCCCAAACAATTTATTTGCAAATGTTCCCGAAAATTAATTCTGATGAATTAACAAACCATTTTGCCTACAGTAAATAGTTGCATCTTAGAAAACAGTTTTTGAGCACAAGAACTTAAGTGATCTTCTTTTTGGTTTTATTGGTCTCACATATATTTGTTCTGAACATGTGTTTATCATATTTTCTCATCAATGTTAATAAGTAGTGAGCACAACAGTATTTTGAAAGATTTATATATTTTATCTTACTTGGCATTTAGTCATCATAGTAGAAAATATCTTCCATAATGATTATTCTCCTCTTCTGTCCTCAACCTCCTCTCTTGCCTCTGCTAAAGTAACTGTTTCAATGGCACTGCTGATTTGGGATTGAATCATAATAAACTCCCCATATTTTAGCTCAATTTGATTTTTGTGTACAGCACGTTTTTTCAAGCTTCCATTTATATCTTTCATACAAATGGCCACTTCATCGTCTTCCATAAAATACGACGTATTGAATGGGTCTTGAGAGCATCTTATGCCCTTTGCCTTTTCATACACGAGGTAACACTTTCTTTGAGCATAATGATGCCTACTCTGTTCAATATTTTCAAAAATATTAAGTCACCTACATCATACACAACCTCAGGTAATTGTTCAGCATGAATTTGTTGTACCTCTTCGACTTTACTGAAGTCAACTGGTTTACACACAGTAGGTTCTGAAGCATACAAATTAATTGTCAGAGTTCCTGGATTATCTGTCACACTCATACTTCTCACCGTTTTTGTGGAACTCCTTGACCATAATTATATTGCTCACAAGTCTCTCATCTCTTGTTTCTGCTCTTTGGAGATGCACAGATTTAGGACAGTACATTTTGGGCAGATCAACATACTTGACCTCGGACATAAATTTGGGGTAATACATACGACTTCAGACTTGTGAAGTCGCAGAATTATATTTGCACCTTTGCTTTAAATGCTCCTTAATTGCTCTACAAAATATATAGTCAAACTCAAGCTACACATCTTTATCATGAGAAGCAGCATTAAGGGAGTCATTCATGAAAGCTAGTCCATACAGCAAATAATAGTTTGTTCCTAGCTAGTTGAGTAGTGTCCCTGATAACTGTACAATATTTGAGTGAATTTCAAGCATGTGAATTTCTCCCCCCATTGTGGACACAGATTGTTACTGCTGTCAAATGCTTATGCAAGCGGTCTAGAAATATTATTGTCTGCGCCGAGTTTGCCTTTTGCTACCCTCACATTATCTGTTCCTTGTTTACTCAGTAGTTGTTTCAGCTTGTTTTGAAGCAATTTCTTTGATTTTTTCCTATCGCTGTTATCCCATGAACCAGTTTCTCTTACTTTTTCTTGTAGTTGTTTAACATTTAATCTCTCAACTTCTATCCTGTTCGGAATGGCCAAGTAAACTTCACTCATATAGGCTAACATAGTACAACTGCACTGTGTTGTGAGACCTATAGTGCAATTATTCATAGAGCACAAGGAAAAATGCATTTGTTTTTTAGGTGTTCGTGATATGAAATAGATTTGGCATATTTTGAAATTATTTGGTTGCGTAATCCCTTAAGTTAGAAGACTTCCGTAACCTTGGTAAACTATTTCATTTTACTATTGTATAGGTATAATTAGCCTTTAAAATCGGCACCTCGAATCCAATATAATTTTAACAATAACCTTGCTTGTATATACTTAAACAAAGGGTAATACATAGTGTATGGAGATCACAATAACGGTTGGTATAATACAAAACACAAATATAGATACTATTAACAAAACACTATCATCACGTAACACTGTAAAGGTTTTATGTGTTTTGTTAACATTAAAACTAGATATTACATTGTTATCTCCTGTAAGCTTATGTTCCCCAGTTCCCTAAAATTATGCCAATGTTCCCTTGTTCCCTGAAAACAACGGACAATGTTCCCGTCTTCCCCAAAAATAAATGGCCATGTTCCCTTGTTCCTCAAAACCCTTTGGAGACCCACAAATATAGTACAATTTACCAATCCTATCATCGAAATATTTGTCACATATTTTGCTTGCTTTGGAGATGACATGGACTTTGTTATAATAGTCCATTGTGTACACAGTGCTATAACAATATTGATTGCGTGGGCGTGCACGCACACAAGTATCTACCAGATTCGATATGTAATATTTATAGCATAATTTTTCGAGTATATGCGATTTATACTGCTTCTCGAGGGCCGCAGGCCCGAGAGTGCAGTATAAATCACATACGAGAAAAATATGCTATACATGTTTTGAATTGAATTGAATTGGGTTTTAAGGCGCACCAACACATGAAAGGTTATATGGCGCCTAACAGGCATGAACATGCCAGGCTCATCCTCCATGCACATCGAGATAAAATATGAAGAATGGGCCTAGGACCTTCTCACCCTGAACTGCAGAGATACTGCAAATTCTATTGTAGACACTCCATTCACGCTGGAGCCACGTTTATTGTTTTTCTGCCACTGCTCTTAGTGATGTGAGCGAGATGGCACCTGAAACAATGCAGGTCATGATGAAGACCTTTAATGAGCATGAACAAAAAATGATAAAATGAACATGAATTTGGGTGAAGTGGGTCCTACCCCTCTGCATGTGACGGTGTGTTTGCAGTGGTTGTTTTCTTACCCGGCAACCGCACGGGGAAATATACATGTTTTGTAACATAGCCATTCAATGACGGTTATTGACATTTTGATTGACAGGTTGTGTGTAAACAGTACAACTACGCTCGTGTAAAATTGGGTAGACCATGGTTTAACTGCCGAATCTGTCATGTATAAGGAAAACCATTAGAGCTATGGTACAAATATAGGGATAGAGCATGAGTTTTGCACGTGTACAGGGAGATAATGCACGAGCGTTAGCGAGTGCATTATCGTCAGTACACGTGCAAGACTCATGCTCTATTGTATTTTTACCACAATAACTTACATATGCTGTGTATATCCTCGGGTATTACACGATGCATAGTGTGTATTTAGGCTATTGTGGTATAATTTGACATTAGCCCATGTAACAAAGCAAGCTCAATTAGAAGCATTCAGCAATCAAGCGTCTAAGCAATCGGAAGTTCGTTTTTTCTCCGGCACGGTATTTTCTAGACTGCTACACAGCCGTCAATAAAATTTAGTGATACGGGACAGGCGCAGTGAAGCAGTCTAGGTATTTTCCCAATCAGAACTCTTCTCCAATTTCCGTAATCCGTAAATGTGATGGAATCCGACGAGGCATATTCCGAATCGAATGTTGTTTTGTTCAAACGAATCGTCAGTTGGAACAACACTGCCAAGAGAAATTGCCACTATCGTAATTTAAAATATTTAGTAGTGAACTATTGTTTTGTTGTAGAATTGGCCTATGTTAGTTATAATCCCTTACTAGAAAGGGAAGAAATATGTAACATCATATTCACATATCTATGGCATGATACAAGGTTGTTAGTATATGTTCAAGCATTGCTTTCTTGAAGTCCAGACTCTATTGTGCCCATAGCGACCAGGGTTCTCCAGGCGTTTTAGTTGGCGGAGGGACTTTAAAACTTCGAATTACACACACACACAGCATTGCTTTCTTTATTATTTAAAATGATTATGTCGGTCATCAATTTACTTCTTATGATGTTTATTTGGAGTATACTACTACGGCGTGGTATTCCAGTGTGGCAGCACTATAAAAAAACCACTGAGTTCGCTGCTTCAAGTAGACATATCATCACATTACACAACAACACACAGATAAAATTCCAGATATTGTGCCTATAATCGTCGGGTAGGACGCCTGACGTAGGTGGAGGGACTATAATCCTTAGAAATACACACACTTAGACACGTGGCAATCTTGGTTTCACGGGTCACCGTTAATTTTGTCAGATAACTTGCATTTGTTCAATCATTAATATTAATTATTAAAATGTCCAAATATATTTAAAAATTTGGTTAAATAAAGAGACAACTGAAATCTCATTTTTATTTAACGATATGCAACAGTTTTAAAGCCAGAATGATACAGGATTAGTAAATGGAGGTGCTTATTTTGATGCTTTATAAAACCCAATATTGCCACATCAACTCAAGTGGCCTCAGTTATTGTGTCATTAGACTTGACAGAACAAAACCCCGTTAGGGGCTCTGTCTTTATTTTAAATTTAAATATCATATTAATTAGCAGAAGACAACATCAATAAATGATTACACACCCTTAGATGTTCCTGTCATTTATGTTTATTTCATTTAGATTTACCGGATTAAACATCGTTAAATGTTCCGGTTTTAGACTCCTGTTACGATAAAACATTTATTTGGGAATATTAGTTATTAGTTTAGAGATAAATAAAACTTTAGCATATTTATAGTAGCTTATTTTGATATCAAGTTGAATAAAAATTAAACTGATAACACCCTTGACTTTGTAGACTTCTAACGGCCTCAACTATCCGCACCCCTGTACGAGCCTAGGGAGAAAGTAGCCTCTCCCTTGGGGACAACACTGATGTGCACGATCCCGTCAAAGTGACCGGACACTGTACTGTTTATAAGTGGCATAATTTGTCGAGGACTACTAACACCAATTCGTTCGTCACATATGGCATGCCAAATGTTCGTCACATATGGCATGCCAAACGTCACATATGGCATGCCAAACGTTGCAATATTGTATATTTAGATTGTTTCTACTAGGATTATATCATTTATATTCATTCAATCTTACAAATATTTATTGACAAAAAGTATATACTTTGTGTAAAAATATAAATATGTTCTATAACGTTAACTATATATTCATTCAATAAAATACATATATATGGTGTAAAGACATATATGCGTTCAATAACGTTAAACATATTCATTCAATAATTTATATATTTATGAGGTAAAATTGGCATGGTGTAAAAGCCGGAGTGGAGTTGTGGAGTGGAGTTTGGGAGTCATGGAGTGGAGTTATTGAGTGGAGATTTGGAGTGGAGTGGTGAAGTGAGTTTTGGAGTGCAGTCAATTTTTGGAGTCATTATCAAATAGAAAATAAATTACTCTGTGGTAAATAAAATGTCCGTGCGTAGTAACAAATATAAGATGAGCTAAATAGGAACTCTCTCTCTCTCTCTCTCTCTCTCTCTCTCTCTCTCTCATCGCAATGACTTTGTCTGTTAATGGTGCCAAAAATCGCTGAGTTATGGTCCTTTCGGGATTTATAATGATAAATATTGCCAATGATAAATATTGCCCGGACTACTGCTCATAAACCACACAACAGATATTGACGAAACTTGGTAGGAAGTATTAGTGTGAAAGTAGATATTGTTGAAGATTTTTGAATCGTTCCTGTCCATTGACTTATGTCGGAGTTATGTCTCATTAATGATTTATAATTATTAAATCTTGTCCAAATTGAAATATATGAAATAGCCGCACCAACAGCTAATGTCATATGGCGACTTTCCAGCGTACATTGGTGGAGGAAGACCCCATGTTCGTGCACGGGCGGTAACCTAGGTAGAACCCCCGGGAAAGAAGGTAAACATATGTCATATGAGAGAAAGAGAATATTCATATTTGGCTTATGTTAGGTTTGCAATTAGTCGTGGACATTTTACTGTAGAGTAATTGATTTTCTATTTGACACCGACTCCAAAAATGACTCACTCCACGACTCCACTCCAAAACTCCACTCCATGACTCCACGACTCCACTTCGGCCTTTACACCATGCCAATTTTACCTCAAATATATACAAATTATTGAAGAATATATTTAACGTTATTTAACGAAGTTTGTACCTTTACAAAATAAATATATTTTATTGAATGAATATATTTAACGTTATTGAACGCAGTTTGTATTTTTACCACAATAAATATATTTTATTGAATGAATATATATTTAACGTTATTGAACATATTTATATTTTTACACAAAGTATATACTTTTTGTCAATAAATATTTGTAAGACTGAATGAATATAAATGATATAATAAAAAACCTAATATACAATATTTGGCATGCCATAGTCACACACACACTTACATACATACATACAAAAACGGCTACAGTTTTATATTACTTAAACCAATTTCTATCAAGGCCTAGTGAATAAACCAATGTCTATCAAGGTCTAGTGAATAAACCAATGTCTATCAAGGTCTAGTGAATAAACCAATGTCTATCAAGTGAATAAACCAATGTCTATCAAGGCCTAGAGAATAAACCAATATCTATCAAGGCCTAGTGAATAAACCAATGTCTATCAAGGCCTAGTGAAGAAACCAATGTCTATCAAGGTCTAGTGAAAAAATAATCTATCAAGGCCTAGTGAATAAACCAATGTCTATCAAGGCCTAGTGAATAAAACAATTTCTATGAAGGCCTAGTGAATAAATCGACTTCTATTAAGGCCTAGTGAATAAAACAATTTCTATATAAAGGTTAGCGAGAGTGACGAGAATATTCTATTAACTTCAATTCTTAAAGTAGATTTAATCCGTACTGGACCCATATGCAATTCCATACTTTATCCTTTAGTTCTCAAATACGTGGGATTCAATTTATTCTTTTTGCTTTCAAGCAAGCTTCATTTATTATAAGACACACATACAAAATACGTTTTTACTGACTGTTTTTTGTTAAATGTCTTCATATCCTAATTCAGCTTGAGTGCCGTACTTTACTTGTATATTGTGCAATGTCACATTTTATTATTTAGGCAGACATTCTTGACACTGTAGAGTTAGTCAGCTACAAAACATAGCTACACAACAAGAAATATCACTGTAAGTGACAAATGCCCCCGAAGGCACATTTTACCTCTAAGTATGACCTTGACCTTGAAGCCACTGACCTGGATTTTGTGCGCGACATGTCGTTTGGTTGTGGTGAGCACTTGTGAAAAGTTATTTGAAAATCCGTCCAGGCATGCAAAAGTTATTGACCGGACACGATTTGACAAGTCTGACCTTGACCTTTGAGGTACGGACTTGGGTTTTGCGCGCGTCACATCGTCTTGTTATGGTGATCACATGTGCCAAGTTATTTTAAAAATCCCTGCAGGGGTTGTGACGTTATGGTCCGGACACGAAATTGCGTACCTGTTTTTGACCTATGAACTTCAAGTGTGACCTTGACCTTTGAGGTACGGACCTGTGTTTTCCGCGCGACACATCGTCTTATGGTGATCACTTGTGCCAAGTTAATTAAAAATCCATGCAGGGGTTTTGAGGGTACAGTCCAGACACGAGCTGCGGAATGACGGACGGACGGACGGACAGACGGACGCACGGTGCGATTACTATATGCCCCCGAAACCTTTTCGGGTGCTTAAAAAGTGGAATCCTGATCAATATCTTTACAAATCCATTTTTATGCTCCCCGAAATTTTCGGGGGAGGATTTAGTCGCCGCTTTGTTCGTCCGTCCTTTATTCCGTCCATCCGTCTGTCACACTTTTGTCCGGAGCATGACTTAAAAACTACTGCAGCACTACAATGAAACTTCACACAATGAGAGAAAGTGCAGAGCGCAAGAACCGTGACTCTGCCATCATTCAAATTATAGTTATTGCCCTTTGTAATTTTATACTTAGAATTTTTGTCCGGAGCATAACTTCAAAACTACTGACGGGACTATAATGGAACTTCACACAGTGATAGAGGGCAATGAGAGGATGTGCAGCGTGCAAGAACCGTAACTCTGTCATCATTTAAATTAGAGTTATTGCCCCTTGTAATTTTATACTTTGAATTTTTGTCCGGAGCATTACTTCAAAACTACTGTTGGGACTGCAATGAAACTTCACACAATGATAGAGGGCAATGAGAGGAAGTGCAGAGGGCAAGAACCGTAACTCTGCCATCCTTCAACTTAAGAGTTATTGCCCTTTGTAATTTTATACCTAGGATTTTTGTCTGGAGCATAACTTCAAAACTACTGGTGGGACTATAATGAAACTTCCCACAATGATAGAGGGCAATGAGAGGATGTGCAGCGTGCAAGAACAGTAACTCTGTCATCATTTAAATTAGAGTTATTGCCCTTTGTAGTTTTATACTTAGAATTTTTGTCCGGAGCATTACTTCAAAACTACTGTTGGGACTGCAATGAAACTTCACACAATGATAGAGGGCAATGAGAGGAAGTGCAGAGTGCAAGAACCGTAACTCTGCCATCCTTCAACTTAAGAGTTATTGCCCTTTGTAATTTTATACTTAGGATTTTTGTCTGGAGCGTAACTTCAAAACTACTGGTGGGACTATAATGAACCTTCCCACAATGATGGGCAATGAGAGGATGTGCAGCGTGCAAGAACCGTAACTCTGTCATCATTTTAATTAGAGTTATTGCCCTTTTTATATAACTAGATTCTTGTCTGGAGCATAACTTCAAATCTACTGATGCGACTACAATGAAACTTCATACAATGATAGGAAGTGCAGAGTGCAAGCATCGTAACTCTGCCATCCTTCAACTTAGTTATTGCCCTTTGTAATTTTATGCTTAGAATTTTTGTATGGAGCATAACTTCAAAACTACTGATGGGACTATAATGAAACTTCCGAAAATGATAGAGGGCAATGAGAGGATGTGCAGCGTGCAAGAACCGTAACTCGGTTATCATTTTAATTAGAGTTAGTGCCCTTTGTAATTTTATAACTAGAATTCTTGTCAGGAGCATAACTCCAAAACTACTGATGGGACTGCAATGAAACTCCATACAATGATAGAGAGTGCAGAGTGCAAGAACCGTAACTCTCTCACCATTCAAATTAAGAGTTATTGTCCTTCGTAGTTTTATACTTAGAATTTTTATCCAGAGCATAACTTCAAAACTACTGTTGGGACTGCAATGAATTTTTACACAATGATAAAGGGCAATGAGGGGAAGTGCAGATATCTACAACCAATCTTCATTTTAATTCGAGTTATTGCCCTTTGTAATTTTACACTTGAAATTCCTGTCCGGAGCATAACTTTAAAACTACTGATGGGACTGCAGATTGAAATCTGCTGTGTGATACAAGGCCATATGATAAGTGAGGATACATTTCGGGGAGCATCCATCAGTTCTACCGATATCCATCGGTTCTACCGATTTTCTTGTTTATAATAGCTAGTGCAAGACTCCTCAGGAAATTGTCAATATTGAATCTACGATGAACACACATACCCTTGTTTGAGTTTGTCGACAGATACATGCGCAGTGAAGCGGCAAGCGTTTGGCGTACTTCTATTGGAGGTTGGTTCCTGTATGTTCGTCCCAGACTGAATATACATTTTCACATTATTACAATGAGAGGAAAATCTGTTATTATCTTAGTATTGTGCATTACTAAGTAGAACTTTATTTTTTCATTATTTTTTAAGTGTTCTTTTCAATAAAAATATTTCTTTTGAAATATATGTCTATATATGTATTACTGTTTTCTCCCTTTAAAACTTATTTTCTAGCAGCAGTTAAATGACAGAACAATATAGCTCGCCCACGTTTTGGATTCCTTTTTAAGGAAGCAAACTTGTTTTCTATATTTGCTTAATGATAAAATAGCTTGACGAAATTGAGATAATACTTAATATATTCACGCGTTTCATAATAGAATTCAATATTAAACCTCTGTTCAACATTTTTTATCATATAGCTATTTTTTTTCCGTTCCCGAAGACATAGGAATATGCTATATTATTTTGAATGAATCTGTGCTGGAATTTTTATTTATTATTTAATATATACAAGATCTGGCAACTACATAGGCAAACGTGCCACATACGAAACTCATATGAAAGGATAATCATATGAAACTCATATGAAAATAACATGAGAATTGCTTCATATGAATATCATATGTTGCTCCTTTTCATTGAATCACAAGATTTTCATATGTGGCAAGATTGCTTGTGATAGAAATGATGCGATACATGGCTAATCGAGCATCTTATCATGTTTTGCCTATGATTTTAATTTATAAAACTTGTTAACATTTAGCGTTTGCCCTTCGAAGTACAGAATATACAAGAACTGTTAATTTATTATCAATTTGATTGAATTGGGGTTTTAAGGCGCACCAACACATGAAAGGTTATATGACGCATAACAGGAATGAACATGCCAGGCTCATTCTCCATGTACATTGAGATAAAATATGGAGAACGGGCCTAGGACCTTCTCACCCTGAACTGCAGAGTTGCTGCAAGTTCTATTGTAGACACTCCATTTACGCTGGAGCCACGTTGTTTTTCTGCCACTGCTCTAGTGATATGAGCGAGATGGCACCTGGTGGGGGGGTTCTACCCCTCTGCCTTCCCCTCCGACGGGATCTGCAGTGGCCCTATTCTTTGGCCCGTAACCGAACGGGGCTGGTGGTGTCAATTTAAATACGAGTGAAATCATCATAATGTGTTTCAGTTGCATGCTCAATCTACTTAATTTTATGCACTAAACTAAGGCCCCATAAAAGAATCAATTTAATTCTTGTTAATGCAATTGTTTTGGTGCTGAAAATGACGTATAACACCATTCAACCATCCTCTTTCTATGTCCCTGATTATATCTTAACATTGTTGGTAAGGTTAAACCTTTTCAAAGAGAAATAATTCCAAAAATATAAGTTATGTGCCTTTATGTGTATTCATTGGATCATGTTAAAGGGACACATGGCAATCTTGAGTTTTATTCAAACATTAATATTTGCTCCTCGATTTAGTTATATTGTGTCCTTGTTACTTTAAACTGCTTGCATATAATTAAATAAAAATTTGAGATTTCAATTTTCTTCATTATTTTACCCTTTTTTAAATATATTATTGGTGCAATATTATAAAAAGTCAATAATATGTAAAAACAATTTGCTTTGAACTATTCTAACAATTAATATTGATTATTGAACAAACGTAAGTTAAGAGAAAAACTAACGGGACATCGCGAGTTTTTAAAATATCAAGATTGCCGTGTGTCCCTTTAAAGATTTGTACAAAGTTTCATTCTTGTACACCTAATACTTTGCAAGTTATTATCCACAATCACTTGTAAAAGGCAAAGTTTCATTGTTGTAGACCTTAAACTTTGAAAGTTATTAGCCGCAGTCAAAATCACAATGCGAAAATTAACGAACAGAAGGACGGACAACACCACAACATAATCCGTCCATACAGGCGTACAAAAACATCTAGGAGTAAAACAACAGCGACAAGTTATAAGCCGAGCCGATTGCAGGCATTTATTGAAAACATGGATTTGCAAGTACAAGCTCTGAAATGAAACACTTTAATATTGATTCAGTAGTATTGTCTCAGTATTAACCATTTTTATCACAAGTACAGGATAAGGGCTGTTCCATTAAAACATACCCGAGACCCCAGGAAGGCAATTCTATAAATATCTATGCGTGAACCATACTTCCTGGGCTCCCATGTATGCAATTAATGGAATAGCCCTTATCAAGCATCCACATTATCAACTTGATTTATTATTCTAGCATCATTTTGACTTTAAAGGGACACATGACATTGTTATAAGAAATTTCAAGGCAAATTGAATTTGCATCTTTCCAACTGTTGATTATATTGCACCAGTAATACCTATGATAGAATAACAAAAGAAATAACAATTATATGCAAGCAGGTTTAAAGTCAAAATAATACAGGATTAATAAATTGATGCGCTAATTTTGATTCTTCAAGATTGCCATTTGTCCCTTTAAATCTACTTACTAGTACATATGATTAAATACAATTTGGATTTTTTCTTTGTTATTTTTAGAATTGTATAGCATTAAATATATTATTAGTGCAATATAATTAACAGTTAGTAATATAATTAACAATTAGTCATTCAACTATTCAAATAAGTATCAATAATGACTTGCAAATATGGAAATTATGTAGAAAAACTTACCGGACACTGCAAGTTAAAACAAGAGGGCCTGTGGATGCTCTCTGGCTAAAGATAAAGCTTATGTATAAGGGGCCATAACTCTGTCAAAAACCATTCAACCAGAACAATGCAATGACATACGCAACTAGGCCTTGAACTGATCATCCCTAAAAAGTTTCGTTTAAATCCGGCCAGGGTTCAGGAGAACTAGTCCAAACAATGTTTGTGGATTAAAACCTTTAAAGGGCCATAACTCCGCCAAAATAATTCACGGTGACAATATGTACCACTAGCATTTTTTAACTAAATCAAGGGCCATAACTCCGGTGTTACTAATCCGATTTGGTTGTTTTTCAAACATATCCGAGATTTCATTGATATTAACAATCTGATAAAGTTTGGTAAATATCGGACGAAAAATGAAGGCGCTATTGTCTTAACGAGGCAAAATATAGCATTTTTAACTAAATCTGGGGCCATAACTTCGCTGTTACTGGTCTGATCTTGCCGGTTTTCGAACTTGTCCGAGCTTTTATTGATATTAACAATCTGGTAAAGTTTGGTAAAGATCGAATAAACAAGAGTTGCGCGCAACATGGTGTCTCGCCTAAAGTGACGTGTCCACCAAACATGTTTCAAATGACCTTCAACTTGATAAGATCGAGGGTTTATGCAACAACGAGTACCTGTCTGCATTCAGAAGGGTAGCGTTCAGTTTTTCATAAAAGGAGCTAAATGCAAATATTGATGAATGGACAGACATTGATTACCATGCCATAGACCAGATTGGGTCAAAAAACCAGACTCGTGTCCATATCAGCTTGTTACTTCATTATGCTAAACATAGGCTTTACTTATATACAGTTTCCCTTTAAAAAGTTAATTACATTGTGCACTATTATAATTGGGAAGTATCATGTTACACAGAGGCTGTTTTTTTTTTGCTCTCACAAATTGACATTTTAATCTAGCGTATATCCTGTTTTATCATGAACATGTCATCACAAATTAATGCTGGTATCTGCTTGTAAAGCAATGCAATAGTTTAAAGGCCATGTTTGAGTATAAAAACTCCAACATGGCCCTTTTTCTAATCATTATTCTATCAGAGAGGTTTAAACACAAATTTCTAAATCATATTTAGCATTTTTAAAGCATTTGTAAGCTCAAAATTTGGCATGTAAATACATTAAACACTACTCTGTACAGATATAACAAAACAATTATATCATGTACTTATTTTCTATAAAAAACATTTTTGAACTGAATCAAATTAGATGTTCTTTAATGGCTCATCAACACATTGTAGGTTATTTACAGCCACCCCAGAGAGAGGGGAAGGATACATAGGAATCCGGGAACCTGCCCTACTCTTACTATCAAGGTCGGATAGACTCCAATACATGGGACCGCATGGATAACAACATAATTATTTTGTGTTTTATAAGCTCAAAGTAACGTTGTCCCTTTAAATAGATTTTTTTTTTAGCAATCTTGGTGTGTAATGTTTGTCAATATTAAAATGTTTAAGTGCTAAATCTTTAAATATAAAATTGTCTTTATTGTCACACTGTCATTGAATCATTTAATATTGTCATTAAAAAAAATATATAATTTTTTTTTTAATAATTGAGTTTAACTAGAGAAAGGTTTGTTATTTGTTTGGTTTCTATTTTCGAATCATCAATTCACTTGGAAATGTACATCAAATAGGTTATTTTTTAGTTGCCATGTAATTGCTGCAATTAATTGTTTGGTTTAACATATTTATTTCCAGAAATTTTACACATTATGGATAAATAGCAATGAAAACTCTTAAGTGTTTACATTTTAATCGCACAGCTTAATGAAAAGTGTATGTGGTTCTGTATAATTGCTGCAATTACCAGCTTGTCAACTTCCATTGTTTTTTAATCTTAGCATATCAGAAAATGTCAGTGCATATTATAATTAATTTAAAGTTCTCTGCTACTATGGGTCAGTTCAGTGGCTGGAAGTTATTAAAATAACAAGAATTATGTCCAGTGAGTTTAGATATGAAATCTGTTAACACTGTACTTCACCATGTTATATTGTAAAATGTAATAAAATTTGAAGATGGTATATGCATTGTGAAATTTGGAGACAGTACACATATTTAAGAGAGACCATTGACCTTGATACAGGGTCAGTTATTGGAATAAGAACAATGACCAGTGATGTTATATATGAAATTTGAACACTCTATTCTATAAGACAAAAAAGTAAAATAATTTAACGCACATTTTATCTCAGTTTTTGAAGACAATACATGTAATTAAGTGGCACTGACTCCGACCTATGGTCAGTTGGATAGCTGGAAGTTATTGGCATTAAGAAGGACAATGACAAGGAGGTTATATATGAATTTTGAACACTCTGCTCCAAGGAACAAAAAGGTTATAATTTAACACACTTTTAACACATTTTTTTTGGAGAGGGTACATGTATGTAAGAGGCAACTGACCTTGAGCCAGAGTCAGTTGAAGGCTGATATTTACTGTAATAAGAAGAACTATAACCTGTGATGTTATATATGACATTTGAACACTCTACTCTAAAGGACAACAAAGTTAAAAGAACTTAGACGCAAACTTTAACACTAACATATTGCATTATAACGCTCTTGTCCTTGGGAGTAGAACAATCTTATGAAGTTGCTATTTATTAGTATTTATCATATTTATACATAGCAGCTTGTTATGAACGTTTATTCTTTAAACTAATAGAAATATTTGTGATTGAAATTTGCATACTTGGGCTTAAGTCTAAGAATATTCTCAAGAATGGTTGGTGAACAGCCAGCAGGTCATTGTCCTTCTTAATGCCAATAACTTCCAGCCCTCCAACTGACCCTGGGTCGGATTCAAGGTCACTTAAATACATGAACCGTCAATATTTGCGTTAAAATTTTCGAGACGGTACATGTATTTAAGTGACATAGACACGGACAGTTGGAGAGTTGGAAGTTATTGGCATTAAGATGGACAATGACAGGAGGTTATATATGAAACTTGAACATTCTACTCCCAAGGACAAACAAGATGGGTGTTCCGCGGAACACGTGTGTCGCCTGTCAGTGCTTTGTCAGTATAACAAGATTTTTTGAACCCAGATAAATGACCTTGACAAACTGGCCTGACAAAGTTTTCGTGAAGAATTTAACCCATATATTGACCTACAGTGTGCCCTTGACCTTTATATTTTAGTATGGCCATGTCGATGTTGTCATGACAAGTGTATATTGAAAGATTGATGAAGAAATAAAAATAATTGAGAAAGTTATAGCCAACGGTAAGTTTTCGTGAAGAAAAAAAAAGAGAAGAGTATTTAACCCATATAATGACCTTCAGTGTGCCCTTGACCTTTATATTTTAGTATGGTCATGTCGATGTTGTCAGGATGAGTATATATTAAAACTTTGATGAAGAAATATCAAGAAATGAGAAAGTTATAGCCAACGTTAAGTTAACATGATGAAAAAAAATTGTATCTAACCCATATAATGACCTTCAGTGTGATCTTGACCTTTATATTTTAGTATGGTCATGTCGATGTTGTCATGACGGGTATATATTGAAAGTTTGATGAAGAAATATCAAGAAATGAGAAAGTTATAACCAACGTTAAGTTTTCATGACGGACTGACGGACGGACAACAAAGTGATCCCTATGTATCGCATTTTTTCAAATGCACGAATGACAACTCGCCATCCCATAAGCTCTGCTTGCCCTTGGCCAATAGGGCTAAAAAATCAAGACTGCCATATGTCCCTTTAAGTATGTATTCATGTATATACCTATCTGAAAAAGAAACCAACTGATCTATCTATTCTGACAATGAGTCTATTAAATAACTTATTTCAATTTTGAACACACAATTATTAGCTATACTGAAGTCCTTAAAGGAACACATGGCAATCTTGCTTTATTTGCACCCTTCATCATTTTGAAAGCAAAACACATTCCATGCTGTTAAAGTGAAATGCACTTATTTTATTTCAAAATCACAGACTTCTGTAAAGGGAAATAACTCTAGCCAAATCAAAATTAAAAACATAAATTTTAGCTTTTTGAATAGGCGAGTTAGGAAAATTTAAATACGACACTTCAGTAGACCTTTGATTTGTCTTGATGCATGAGCATGTGTAAAACAGACCTTAAAGGGACACTGTCCGTAAGTAAGCTCTGATTTTTATTCAGTGAAATGTATACATGAAAGCACTAGGCTGCGTATATCCAGATAGAAATACATTCGTGAGTTTGAAACAAAAAAGATTTTAATTTATTATTAGGTTTTCTATACAGTATGTCATACGTAATACATTTGCCGCATTAAGCTCAGTTGGGACTATTGCAATGTTCAACTATTATTACCTGCGAGTGTAATTTTAGTGTGGCTTATGGGTTCAACCCCACAAAGCGTGTTTTTTTTTTGTACCGCTATTGAATTCTGTAAATCTTGGTTTATTTAGTAAATATTCAAGAATGGTTGGTGTGTTATGCTTGTTAACGTAATTATTTTGTGTTTTATAAGCTAAAAGTTACAGACATTGTCCCTTTAAGTTTGCCGCGTGTCCCTTTTAGGAAACTGCCCTAGTTTATTTGCGCCAAAAAACATGCAGTAACATCAATAGTTTGCGGTTTTTATCCGTATGATCCGACTTTACAAGACTATATACGACTATAAATTGACAATTATAATTACTGTATTTTGACAATTATAATTGCTGTATTTTGACAATTATAATGACCGTATTTTGACAATTATAATGACCGTATTTTTACAATTATAATTACTATATTTTGACAATTATAATTACTATATTTTGACAATTATAATTACTGTATTTTGACAATTATAATTACTGTATTTTCTTTAATAAATGCCTCTACTGTAATGTTAACATTTATATTGCACACGCTTTCAATGAACTATTTTTCTCACTGTTCTTCCATTGGCGATGAAAAACACTGTTGTAGTGGGCATGTCTAACTGTCGCATGTAAATATAAGGACTGAATTCAATATTTCAATTTGCTCTTTTCGAATAAACCCAGACTTTCATCGTAAAAGATTACTCTTTTAAAATCAAAATGTTTGCTTTTTTGTTCATACGCAGGTATTTATTTAATATGCCTGGGTGTTTAATTATTACAGAAAATATGATTTTCTTTTTACCTTCTGTTTAACAAATATCTTAGGTCAAAATATAGGACAAAATATTTGGTTCAGATATAGATAACATAATATTGTGTTGAAGATTGGATAGCAAAACTCTATAGCAAAGCTAACCACAAGCATGTTTAAAAGCAACACTTTTTTTCTTTTAATAGCATCAATGCAAACCACATCACAAAACCTTTATTTTCTAAGACACAATTTCTTCTGATGATCACAATTTATTATGATTCTATGCAGTGACAAAATTCACTGACATTTATATGTTACAGAGTTTAATGATGAATTGTGGAACGACAGGACACAACTTCCGGTGGAACGACAGGCCACAACTGCCGGTGGAACGACAGGGCACAACTGCCGGTGGAACGACAGGGCACAACTTCCGGTGGAACGACGGCACAACTGCCGGTGGAACGACAGGGCACAACTGCCGGTGGAACGACAGGGCACAACTGCCGGTTTTAACGACAGGGCACAACTGCCGGTGGAATGATGGCACAACTGCCGGTTTCAACGACAGGGCACAACTGCCGGTCGACTAGAACAGTTGTCAGTGGGAGATAGCAGTGACATACTACTATAAGTGGTATCTGATGTAGACTATACAGATTATTACAAAACAATTGTTTTCAGTTTAATAGGAGATGGTAATTTAAAGGGACACATGGCAATCTTGATTTTTTAAAAACTAGCGGCATCCCGTTAGTTTTTCTGCATAAGTTGCATTTGTTCAATCAGTAATGTTAATTATAAGAATTGTATTAAGCCATTTGTTTTTGCATATTATTAATTTCTGATATTATTGCACCAATAATATATTAAAACTTACAGTGTAATAAAGACGAAATAGTGAATACTTAAAATTTGATTGATTTAAATGTAACCAGGGTAAAAGTAAAATGATACTGGATATATAAATCGAGACACCCATTTCAAATACTTCAAGATTGCCGTGTGTCCCTTTAAAGAACAGATGAGGTTCTACCAAAACATGAAAAAAATAATGGTTTCCAAAATTGACAACAAAATAAACAATGAGAGATAAATAAATACAGCACTGCACATGATAATATATCGTGACCACCTGGTCACCATAGTACAATGGGACCGATATGAAATTGCGTAGTTCTTTTTTAATACAAAAACATTCAACAAAATCCATCCTTTTCACTGTCCACCTCAAATGCGATATAATAAAACATGTAAATTTACATCATTTACAACCATACTGAATAATGAAATTTGGTAGATATCAATAATGTTTATTATCTCCAGTTTATACAAATATAATTTCTATTTTACCTTTAATATACTCGCAATTAATTGCTTCAGCAGTGTGAGAATATTAGATGTAATTTCAGAGCAAGCTATATGCTACCAAGTTAGTGTTTTTAAATTCCATTAAATGTTGAATTGAATTGAATTGAATTGGGGTTTTAAGGCACACCAACACATGAAAAGGTTATATGGCACCTAAAAGGCATGAACATGCCAGGCTCATCTTCCATGTACATCGAGACAAAATATGGAAAATGGGCCTAGAACCTTCTCACCCTGAACTGCAGAGTTGCTGCAAATTCTATCGTAGAAACTCCATTTACGCTGGAGCCACGTTATTGTTTCTCTGCCACTGCTCTTTGATGCGAGCGAGATAGCACCTGAAACAATGCAGGGATCATGATGAAGACCTTTAATGAACATGAACAAAAAATGATAAAATGAACATGAATTTGGGGGGATTCTACCCCTCTGCCTATCCCTCCAAAGGGATCTGCAGTGGCCCTATTCTTTGCCCCGTGACCAAACGGGGCCCCCCGAGAACCACACGGGGCCATTAAATGTTGATATCATTATACAACAATAATATTTCTTTGGCTGAAAGATCGTAATTTTTCGTTAAAAGTTATAATCAAATATTACATATTTGTCTGTGATTTGTATAGGAAATACTGGGAATAGAAAAGCTATATCTACTTGTTTGCTCTACTCTCTCTAGTGGGAGTTATTTCTCAGTACGGAACATTGCTCAGCCTTTTCCGTCAGTGGTGGGAACGCCAAATGACGTTCCGATTGTTTTACAGAGAATTTGCCACTAGGAAATACCGATTACGAAAATTAACGAAGATTTCCGATTCCACTTGTTTTGTTTGTATGACATAACTTCGTCTTGGCGTTCTCGTGCAAACTGGTGTAAAATAACAAACATAGTTTTTTTCCGTTCATCACAAAATATGTAATATCTAGTTTAATAACCAGTGTTGTTGAGATACTGGAAATATTTCCCTCGGGAGAGAAATTGCTAAAGCACTCGTTCTTATATCAGAGCAATTTCTCTCTCTTAATATTTCCGGTATCTCAAAAACACTGGTAATTAAACTCTATTTATTTAAAACTAACTGTGAACATACAGACTTATGATGAGTCGTGATGTCAATAAAGAGAGGAGGAGGTCACGGTCACTTTCCGAGATCTTTCAACAATGGAACATTTCGGTTATCAACAAACACAACATGTAAACTAGGCAAATATGATTATGATGCTTTAAATATGAACTTCACATTTATTTGTGTGTGGACATCATCAGACAATTATGTTCCTACCAGGTTTCATTACAATGATCAATTATTGAAAATACCAAGTTTCATTACAATGATCAATTATTGAATATACTTGTAACACCCACTGAAGCTACTTGTGAAATGGTAACACCTACATTGCCCATTCTACATGTTTTTAAATTTGATACAGTACAACTATAAAATAGTCCATTATAATAATAAATACTATACTATTAAATATAAATGTGTTGTTTTACTATAAATCACCATTGAAAAAATCTGAATACAATAGGGTTGGAATGTTTATGGAATGTAAAGCAGCAATGGCATTAATAATCAGTTGTAAAATATACATTGTAAACAAGAACCATCACTACGACATCAACTTTATTCACATGGAAAAAACACTTCTTAGAAGATCTTACATGAATGCCAATTTATTATTCAATTGACTTAATGATATGGCAATTAATATCAGATCATTTCTGCCAAAGAGTTCAATCATATTAAATAAGCACGAATGTGAGACTGCTTTATTTCATTTAATTTACGTCACATACTGTCAGAAAGCCTGCGTTAATGTGACCTCACTGACATAGATTCATACCACTAGTGTATTAGGATGTATACCACTAGTGTATTAGGATGTATACCACTAGTGTATAAGGATGTATACCACTAGTGTATTAGGATATCGATGTGATGGCTTTATTACCATTCCAGAAGTCATTTTATGTTTTAAATATAAATATCAACTATTAACATTTATAATATAAACCAAGATAACATGTAAAAACTTTAAATTTCAACATTTAAATTAAGAGGCAGCTTTTTGACCAAACATACAAAGAAAAAACACATACATGAACAATAACAAACATATTAAAGGGACACACGGCAATCTTGATTTTTTTAAAACTCACGGCGTATTTGTTCAATCATTAAAATTAATTATTAGAATAACGCAAAGGAAATATCAATAACTATATATAATATTGCACAAACAACATATTTAAACAATTGGTAGAATAACGAAGACAATTAAAATCTCAAATTTTTATTTAATTATATGCAAGCCATTTTAAAGTGAAAATGATACAGGATTAATAAATTGACATGCTTATTTTAATGCTCGATATACAATTCAAGATTGCCATGTGACCCTTTAAAAGGGATACATCAGGGTTTTTGTGTGGGTCTAGGCGTCCTACTTGACCTTGACAAATAATGAATGGTCTATTCTAAAGGGCCAAAACATACTGAATTGAATTGAGTTTTAAGGCGCACTAACACATGAAAGGTTATATGGTGCCTAACAGGAATGAACATGCCAGGCACATACTCCATTTACCTCAAGATAAAATAATGAGATTGGGCCTAGAACCGTCTCACCTGCAGAACTGCAGAGTTGCTGCAAATTCTATTGTAGACACTCCATTGATGCTGGAGCCACGTTTATTGTTTTTGTGCCACTGCTCTAGTGATTTGAGCGAGATGGCACCTGAAACAATGCAGGGGTCATGATGAAGACCTTTAATGAGCATGAACAAAAGATTATAAAGTGAACCTGAATTTTGGGGGTGGGCGGAGGGGGTTCTACACCTCTAACGCGATCTGCAGTGGCCCTATTCTTTGCCCGGGAACAACACAGGGTCAAAACATACTGAATGAGGGCAAAAATAATCCTTATTTACCAGGAAATTCGTTCTGCACATTAATATCTGCTATTCTGGGTTACACACCAAGTTTGATTTATGCAGTCTGTAACACCATATCTATAATGTAACGTTTTTATCAGGAAATGGATTTTTTTTTTCAACTTTAGCTTTTAAATTTTTTTTTTTTAAAAAATGATGTACCCACTTTAACACAAAAGTTCACAAGTGTATACAGTCACATGGCATACATGTATGTAGTCATGTGATAATCATGTGCCATACCACTGTCAAAATACACAACAGAAATGATTTGGAATTACATAACTATCTGGTGAACACCTCTCGGATGGAATGTATAAAGGACATAAATACTAGATGCAAAAATATAACATTGTTGTAAACGTGATAGAAAAGCACCACCAATCAAGGGACACTGCTGTCCTGCAACAATAAACATGGCAAATAGTGTAAAAGATAACTATTGCTATAACTGCTAAATACTAGACAATTATACATTTGACAATTGAACATGTTGAAACTTTAAATGTAACGGACATATGATGTTAAAAATTAAACACAAAGGTCACACAATGCTCAAAGGTTAAAATGCAAAGGTCACACACAGCTTGCACACACAGCTTGCAACGATTTAAATGCTAACTTCAGTTATCATGCAAATAATTTAAATGCCAAGGTCACACAGTTCACAACAAATTAAATGGAAACTTCACTTATCATGCAAACATTTAGATGCAAAGGTCACACAGTACGCAACAATTTAAATGCAAACTTCACTCATATTGCAAAAAACTTAAATGCAAAGGTCGCACAGCTCACAACAGTTTAAATTCAAACTTCACTTATCACGCAAAGATTTAAATGCAAACGTCACACACTGCACAAAGATTTAAATGCAAAGTTCACAAGATGCTTAAAGGTTTATATGCAAATGTAAAACTTTGCAAACAAATTTCAAATGCGATATAATAGCTCAAAGAAGTTTAAATGTAAAAATAATCGTTTAAATGTAAAAATAATCACAAGTATGTATTGAACAAACATTTGTAACATGGTATCAACATCTCAGAATCATTTCTTGCAAGTATCTATTTATAATTTTTGATGTGAAAATGAACTAGTACAGAAATTCACATGAAATAAAAGTTAAAAGTACAGTAAGACCAGATTATCTGGGTCTCCACTTTCTAAGTATGTATCTTTTAATGGTGTTAGTAACAACGTAAAACATAACAAAACTAATCTTAAGAAACATGATCTTTGATTTTAAATTTGTTAAGTGGTATGACCACATAGTTGTTTGAAATGCGGGACCAAATAACAGATATAGGATACTTCTTCTTCTGCCAATTTGTTGTGTTTTTGATATATTTTTTGTTCATTTTTAAAAAATTAGAGTCTGAGGGTCTGAGAACCGAAAACAACACACAAAAAACTCTGGCCTAAATGATCAAATTTAAATAAGGGTAACGTAAATGCTTACATCTAAATAGGAAGATTGGGACTATGGTAGATATTTTCAAGGTTTAATACATGTCAGAATATAAATAGAAGTTGTGAATAAATGATTGATACTGCACTGAAGTTATGAAATAAACTCAAATGTACACAAAGACAAAAAAATGTCTGCAGGTAAAACATGAACACACAAAAATATTAATGCACAATTTAATTATTGAAAAATGCCCTACCCTGAAAAACATAAGCAGTATAAACACCCTGTTGCAAGAAAACTAAGCATGCAGACTCAAAATAAGAATGACTAGCAAATACTGTATCAAAATAATACAAGAAAATATGTTTGAAAATCCATTTGTGAAGTTTGGTATCTGCAAAATCAGGCAGATCTCCAGAACTACCCTTGTTGGTCCCTTTTTGAAAACATAATCTGCTGACCCTGCTGTAGTTTTGCCTACTTAACGTAATGTAACGTTTTTCATTTTAGGCTAAAGCCCGTCAAGATCTAGCTGTACAAGAAAAAACTTTATTGACTTACTATTGCACTGCTACAAGCATTCATTTTGCAAATCATACCTTTATATTATTAAAGGTATCAAACCCTGAAGATATACAGGATATTTGTTTGTTTTGAGTGAATATAGGATTTATTTGCATCGAGGTTAGAAAATATTTGAGTTTTATTATTTCGAGATGAATATAAACCCTATATTCAAGACAAACCAACAAATATTCTATTCATTATATATTCACATCCTTGAAACTTATGCAGAAAAAATATAATGTGCCAAAACAATGTCAATAAGGTCAACAACGTAAACAGTTGCATGCCGTCATTTTGAGTGAAAATATGTTATATTGAGTGAAAATATGTTATATTTTCACATGTGAATGAATGAAAATATAAGATTATATTTTAATCATAAAATCCACTATTTCACTGAAAAGTATATACCGGTAATCAAAGATTACATTGAAAGACATAGTTTTATTCTCGATTCAAACATACATATACATATACATGAGATGCATATCAGCGTACTCACTGAGTTGTAACAACATCATTTCCCAACCAAAGATATGTACACATAGTCAACACATGTGCAATACAATTTCTCTCTCTTAATCTGTAAATTATATTTTCCAACTGCCCAGAGACATTTGTATGACCTGCGCAAGCTAATAACAATAAGACGCTGCATTTATGAGGAGTCGGAAATGTTTTACTACAGCAAATAACTCTTCTTTATGCACAAGATGTAGCAAACGGTATTCTGAAAACACAAACAGTTGACCTATAAGGCAAAAAAACATGTTGATATATTAACAAAGGTCTGTATTTTTCACCATTATTTCCTCGTTTCTTGTGTCAATATACCGTGACTTCAAGAACTTCTGAAACTATTTTTCATGATTTTATAAAGCACCTTGTTTTTGGACTTGCGATTTGCCACCCACTGTGCAGACCGAACATATCCTACAAACCGGACTTCACACAAGAAATATGAATGTATCAACCGTGGCCAAGTTGTTCAAAGATAGGTTAGCTTAATCCTTGGTTAGTGTAAATTTTTAAAATACATTTTCTCATAAAAGTATTTTTTGTACTGCTAAAAGGTTTTAACTTGAACTTCTTCTTAACATAATGCTTTCACATGCTCAATTTCTGGTAGAAATATTGTTTTTTCGGAAATTTAGAGAGATTTGACATTTTGACTTAACGCTCGGTTAAGTTAACCGATCTTTGAACAACTGGGCCCGTGTGAATAACCGTAACCCAAAACATGTCCCACCTCTTGGTTTATTACTGTAACACACTGATAGAAAAAAAAATCTTTAAAATTTTATGTACTAATTAACTTTTAACAGAAAAAAAGGAAAAAGCATTATGAACGATTCCTTGTAACAGCGCTACTACGAAAGCCACATCAATAAATCAGTTTTATTTTTTTGAAACCACAACCGTGTACTAGACTAAAACATAATGAAAAAAAGCTCCCGACACCAATAACAGTCTGATGTTTCTTTTAGATGTGTTTTTTATCTTTATAAACCCTATCTTAAAAATGAAACATGTATAATCTTTTAACCAGTCTTTTTTTTTCAATACTGAAAAAAAAAAGGTTTGTCAACAGCTTTACCTGTAACAGATATTAACATAATGCTAACATGTTGTTTTTTTAAAAATGATATCCAAAATGTATTTAAAATTGAATTGGATTTTATAGTCGCACCAACAGCTAAGGTCATATGGCGACTTGGTGGAGGAAGACCCTAGGTGCACCTAAAAAATCCCAGTTATTATGTTTTAATTCCAAACCAAGCACCCGTCTATATTACTTGTGCCAACTCATGACGGTATTTTGATGGATATTTGATTGGTACATTTTTTATACCAACTACTGAATATTCTGATTTTTCTTCTTCATTTTTGATGACCTGTACAGACCCCCTCGCTGGAAGAAACGCGACACCTTGTTCGCATTCCCTTCGGACTTCCTGTTCTCTGCTGCAGCGATTTTCTCGTCTGCTGTAAACTGATCCATTCTTACGTTCTCTTTGTCAGAGTTGAACGATTTCTTTCTCTGCTCTTTCACAGGTTTACCGTATTGGTCACCATCGGAGTAAATGTTTCTCTGCTTCAACACAGCCCGTCCGAGCTTGCTCCAGAAACCTCCAACAGACGGTTTCTTCTCGACTTTGGTGTTTTTAGTACCTGGTAGCTTAATGAGCGGTCCATCTTCGATATTACAGACATCATCATCTAGGTCCTTGTCGTTGTCGGCATTGTTATAAGCAGCTATGTCTTTATTTGTGATGAACTTCCCATGGTTCTCTAGGTTTAACGTGGACAGGTTACAGGCGCTCTCCGGTTCAGCAATCGGCGCCTTCATCCCGTCCCGCGTCTCCAGCGTACGTATCTTCTCATATTCAATCCACTTGTCGACAAAGCATACTGAGTCTACAAGGTCACTTCTACTCCTACGATGGGTACCAGTCCCCTTTCTACTCGGGAGCTGAAGTTGGCGTCTTGTTCTCACTTCCGATTTATTGTCATTTTCAGTGTTTTTATCAACATAAATATCTTTCTTCTCATCAAAGCCGACTCCTGAAAACAGTTTTCTCTGAAGTGTCCCACTTGGAACCATTTTCCCATCATGCAACGAACTTCCTCTGATTGGGGAAGGGACATAACCATCTTTTACCAAAGGGAAGTTACTCAGTTTATTTGTTTCTGGCTCAAACTTGTTTAGTTTTACGGTCTGGGCAGTACATGTGGTAACGACTGGTCTCAAATGCCGTGTACTGCTCCGTGTAAGCTTGGACTCGGTTGAGCTTCCATAACCTGCAAAAGGATAAAAGGCAATCTTTATCAATATAAATTGCTTCAGCAGTAAGTTGTCATGTAATGTGTTTTAAATGAAACGCTAGAAAGGTGTTGCACGGAACCCTTGTGTCGCCTGCCGTGTGCTTATTTCAAAAAGAACAATATAACTTTAAAGTTTGAAGACAGGAAGTGCAATCTTTCATGAATTATGGAGCAGATTTATTTAAAGTATTAAAGTTTATGAACATAGGTCAAATACTTTTCAAGTCATGGCCAATGTTAGGTTGCAGGTTAAAGTGTGACAGACCGACGATGACGAAGACGGACAAAGTGATCCATATATGTCTGCCATGCTATGCAGGCGACACAAAACGTTATTTATAAACACATCTTATTAGGTTGTAACGAGACAGCTACCTTAGAGGGAGATAACTGCCTCCACCAGGTAGCCAACCCAGGTGAGGCAGAGGTCTGTAGCTATAAAGCTTGAGGTCTTATCTACTGAGCTCCCGAGGCCACTGTGTTGTGTTTTAGTGTTTCTCTTTACGTATAAATGTAGATGCAGTACTTAAGACCATAACGCAATAATTATGTGAGTTGAAATTACATGTATAGTCACAGAGGTTGCATAAGTGTCATTGTTCAGTAAGTTTTAACTCTTTTCCTTTCAGCCACTGTGCATATGTACTTATCCTCGAATAACAGCCAAATGCTGTATCGATTGGGTTTTAAATCCACTGAAAGCTAATTTTTTTTATAAAGTTAACATGACATGCATGTTATAATGTTTTGTAACTCCATATTTCTTTCCATCAAAGGAAAGAAACAGAACTGTATCGTATGAAGCCAAAGACTATAAAAATCTTTCATAAGTTTCTGGTGAAGATCAGGAATTCCAACACGAGGTATAATTATTTTTATCGGAACTGAGGCTCTGCTGAGGTTGATTAAAACAATTATACCAAGGGTTGGAATTTCCCTATCTGAAATGGATACCCATGAAAGATTATTTTTCGTGCATGCCATTTTATTCTGCTCATTGATGTCGCCAACTACTAACGTTTTGCATGTTTATTTACACAATGTCATTCAACTGTCATTGTTGATATCAGCGCGCGACTTTTATCAGATCAGGTTTTCTATCACCTATAGATATGAAACACAGATAACCTTATCCGGTATGCAACAATGCGCTAAAGTTGCATAAACCAGCATCAGTAAGCTTGTGTTAAGATTTATAACCCTATGCATTACAGGTATTATTCTCCTTGATGTATGCATAAACAATAATTTACACCAGAACCATATTCGTGAGTTTCATATTGAAATAATAATGGCAAAATTCAGAATTTTGTTTACAACTCATCAAAGAAGAAAAAACAAGTGAAGCACAACAGTGGTACGAACGCCGTATTGCGAAATTAACATTTTAACAGAAAAATCTAAAAAAATGTGGGGACAATTCAGGTAAAATATAGTCATATTACACTTTGTAATGATAATGAACATGTGTGCCATGTTTCAAAGCTTTCTGACAAGTCATTTTTGAGAATGAGAAAAAACAAAAACTTCAACCAAAAACTTTAACTAAAACGCATGGACGGCCAGACAGATAGACACAGTGGTAGAAATTAGCACTAGCCCGAAGGTGAAAAACTAGTTAATATTAATTCGGTCTAGTAAAAATCTAGAAATTGTATATAGTCGGGCTTATGAAAATTGTAATAGTCCAAATGATTATGTAATAATGCGGGCTAGTGAACAGAAATCCTAATTTCTTTGAATGCACGGACAGATGGAAATCGCCAAACTATAAGCCTGGATTTGCTATACAATCTGGCTAAAAATGTACCAAAATGAAGGTTTTAAACGATTTGTTACTATGGTATTAAAAGCTGACTTCAAGTATTGTAAAATGCTGGCATTTTTACTACAAGTATTAAATGGAACAAACTAAAATGTTAGAGACATATAGAACCAGCTACTTACTTGCACAAACTAGCTCGGGTGTTTCTATAAACACATTGTCACTCATGTTGGTACCCAGCCTCTGTCTGAGTTGTGGTGGACTCCCTTCAAACGGGATACAGCTCATCTCCAGTGGGTGAGCCGACTCTCGGTCTGGGGTGGGCAGCTCGGACTTCACGCATGGGTTGAAATTACCGCGGTGTAGCTGATTGAGCATCTTCTCCAGAACCTTTGTTTTGTCCTCCATCATGGATGAACTGGCTCCTGTAATAATTGAATTGAATTGAATTGGGGTTTTAAGGCGCACCAACATATGAAAGGTTATATGGCGCCTAACAGGAATGAACATGCCAGGCTCATCCTCCATGTACATCGAGATAAAATATGGAAAATGGGCCTAGAACCTTCTCACCCTGAACTGCAGAGTTGCTGCAAATTCTATCGTAGAAACTCCATTTATGTTGGAGCCACATTTATTGTTTTTCTGCCACTGCTCTAGTGATATGAACGAGATGGCACCTGAAACAATGCAGGGGTCATGATGAAGACCTTTAATGAGCATGAACAAAAAATGATAAAATGAACATGAATTCTGGGGATTCTACACCTCTGCCTACCCCTCCAACGGGATCTGCAGTGGCCCTATTCTTTGCCCCATAACCAAACGGGGCCCCCGGGAACCACACGGGGCTCCTGTAATAAAGCACAACTGCTTTGTTATAACGGAATTTAATTTGATGGCACATTAACACAAATGTAGTAAAAGAATTCCCAAACATAGAGACGGATTACCTAGTAATTACTAACAAGAGGATTCTTCTGGTTCTTTAAGGTGCTTCATACGTAAATCTGTACAAGGACCCTCACATTCATACGTATATCTGTACAAGGACCCTCACATTCATACGTATATCTGTACAAGGACCCTCACATTCATACGTAAATCTGTACAAGAACCCTCACCTTCATACGTATATCTGTACAAGGACCCTCACATTCATACGTAAATCTGTACAAGGACCCCCACCTTCATACGTAAATCTGCACAAGGACCCTCACATTCATACGTAAATCTGTACAAGGACCCTCACCTTCATACGTATATCTGTACAAGGACCCTCACCTCCATACGTATATCTGTACAAGGACCCACACCTTCATACGTATATCTGTACAAGGACCTCCACCTTCATACGTATATATGTACAAGGACCCTCACCTTCATACGTATATCTGTACAAGGACCCTCAACTTCATACGTATATCTGTACAAGGACCCTCACCTTCATACGTATATCTGTACAAGGACCATCCCCTTCATACGTATATCTGTACAAGGACTCTCACCTTCATACGCAGTCTGTACAAGGACCCTCACCTTCATACGTATATCTGTACAAGGACCCTCGGGTGATATAGAGGGACGTAAGCCTTATGTCCCTCTTAAGGTCATCAGTTGTTATGAGTATATGACCTTTACAAACAACCCATTCAAAACTGTTTGAGAAATATTAGTAATAAGCAAGAGTTGCGGGCAACATGGTGTCTCGCCTAAAATGACGTGTCCACCGAACATGTTTCAAATGAACTTCATCTTGAAAAAATCGAGGGTTTATGCAACATCAAGTACCTTTGTCTGCATTCAAAAGGGTTGCGTTCTTAGTTTTCCATAAAAGGAGCTAAATATAGGCCTTACTTACAGTGTCCCTTTAAAAAGTTAATTGGCAGGCAAAAATGTCCACTATTGAATTGAACTGAATTGGGGTTTTAAGGCGCACCAACACATGAAAGGTTATATGGCGCCTAACAGGAATGAACATGCCAGGCTCATCCTCCATGTACATCAACGGGACTAGAACCTTCTCACTCTGAACTGCAGAGTTGCTGCAAATTCTATTGCAGACACTCCATTTACGCTGGAGCCACGTTTATTGTTTTGCTGCCACTGCTCTAGTGATATGAGCGAGATGTCACCTGAAACAATGCAGGGGTCATGATGAAGAACTTTGATGAGCATGAACAAAAAAATGATAAAATGAACATGAATTTGGGTGGGTTCTACCCCTCTCCCTTCAATGGGATCTGCAGTGGCCCTATTCTTTGCCCTCTAACCATATGGGGAATGTCCACTATTATCCACCATTATAACTGGGAAGTATCATGTTACACAGAGGCTTTTTTTTTTTTTTTACTCTCACAAATTGACATTTTAAAGTTAAACATATATCATGTTTTATCATGAAGACGTCATCACGAATTAATGCTGGTGTCTGCTAGTGATGCATGAAATAGTTTTAAAGGCCAGGTTTGAGTATAAAAACTCCAACATGGCCATTTTTCAAATCAGTATTCTACCAGAGAGGATTAATCACAACATTTACATTTTTAAAGCATTTGTAAACTCAGAATTTGGCATGTAATAAATACATTAAACATTACTCTGTAAATATAACAAAACAATTGTATCATGTATTTATTTTCTATACAAAACACTTTTGAACTGAATCAAAGTAGATGTTGTTTAATGGCTCATCAACACATTATAGGTTATTTACAGCCACCCCAGAGAGAGGGGAAGGATACATAGGAATCCAGGAACCTGCCCTACTCTTACTATCGAATAGATTCCTATTAAAGGTTCTTTAAAGTTCTTGGAGGATAGACGCCAATACATAGGACTGCATGCATAACAACATAATTATAAGCTGAAAGTAACAGTGTCCCTTTAAATAGAAGAATTATTTTAGCAAACTTGGTTGTTGTGTAATCTTTGTCAACATTAAACTTTTTAAGTGCTAAATCTTTAAATATAAAATTGTCTTTATTGTCATTGTCATTGAATCATTATTGTTTTAATACTAAAATCTTCTTTTTTTTTTTAATAAATGAGTTTGACTAGAGATGTTGGGTTTCTATTTTCCAATCATCAATTCACATGGAAATGTACATCAAATAGGTTATTTTTAGTTGCCATGGAGGGTGATACATACTGTTATAAGAAGAACAATAATCTGTGATGTTATATATGAAATTTGAACACTCTACTACAAAGGACTACAAAGTTATAAGAAATTTAATGCAAACCTTAACCAAAATCTTAACACTAACATATTGCATTGTTACTTTCTTGTCCTTGGGAGTAGAATGTTCTAATGTTATATATAACCTCCTGGTCATTGTCTTTCCTAATGCCCTCCAACTGACCCAGGGTCGGAGTCAAGGTCACTTAAATACATATACCGTCATTATTTGCATTAAACATGTATTTAAGTGACATTGACTCGGACCCAGGGTCAGTTGGAGGGTGGAAGTTATTGGCATTAAGACGGACAATGATCAGGAGGTTATATATGAAATTTCAACATTCTACTCCCAAGGACAAAAAAGTTATAATGCAATATGATGACGCCGTCGAGCCCGCCAACATTAGCGGAGCCTATATCTCGCGTTTTTTCAAAAGGCGAGACAAAAAAGTGTTACGCGACGTGATACGACAGGACAAAAATGTGTTGTTACACGACGGGACGGGAAGCTATGCAACGTTACAGACGAGATTCCTATATACACCCCACTTCGTTTTGTGAAAGCGGGGTATAATGACCATCTTATCTCATTATCTCCAGGCGTTTTGGAGTTATGGACCAGACTTGAAAATTGCATGACCTTGACTGATAACCTTGACCTGGAGCACATGAACCAAATGTCAGTGTCAGATGCACCATCATTTGATGATACATATACACACAGATCACCTCTGAAGGTGAAAAATATCTTCATAGATTGATAAATTATGGACTTGATGCAAATAGCTCAATTTTGCTCTTTCCTTAAACTATATTCAAATGTGTGACTAACAAATAATTGTATACCGTTACACCACTAGTGCCCCTTAAACTATATTCAAATGTGTGACTAACTAACAAATAGTTGTATACCGATATGCCACTTGCGCCCTTTAACTATATTCAAATGTTTGACTAACAAATAATTGTATACCATTACACCAAACTATATTCAAATGTGTGACTAACTAACAAATACTTTTATCACATGAAACTGCTTGTATTCCGTATTTCCTTTTATTAATTAACTACTTAATATCTGCCGTGGTTTGCAGGAAACTGCACGCATCATATGGTAAAAACAAGGCCAATATGGAGAGAAACTCGGCCTGTATGAAAAAACTCGGCCAATATGAAATTCAAGCAATCTGATTGGATAAGCCAACACGGCCAATACGACCAAGGCTTTGTTTTCTTTAAGGACGCCATTTTGAAGGAAAAAACACAACGTCGCAGCTTTTCGATGATAAACTAGTTCGCCTATATAATGCAGACAATCAAAATAATTAAGGTTTGATCATTTGTAAATTCGGTTACACTGACTTCGCTCAAATATAGCTATTATCAATTTCCCACGCGCCATCGAGCGGTAACAGTGGATAATTTATTTGAATCAGATACTTGTTGAGAATATATCTCTTGTTTTTTCTTACCTGTAAATGATATTTAAAACATAGGAATAAAGAGAGATATTAAGTAGTTAATTAATAAAAATGTCAGTTATTGGTCCTCGGACTGTCATATTGGCCCGCGGCCTTCGGCCTTGGGCCAATATGACAGTCCTTGGACCAATAACTCGGCCAATATGAAAACACTTAATTAATAACATCATAATATTAACCATGTAATACAAGGCGAACGAAATTTCAAAATTCAAAATTCAAATATTTCAAAATTCAAATATTTCAAAATTCAAAATATTCAAAATACAAAATTTCAAAATTCAAAATTCAAAAATTCAAATTAAAAATTTCAAAATTTCAAAATTCATATGATAAAAAGGATCTGACACTCGTCATTTCATACAAAATTTTACTAAACTCGTCCAGAAATTTGTTATTAAGCTCGCCAAAGGTCGCTTAATAACAAATTCCTGAACTCGTTTAATAAAATGTTGTATGAAATGACAACTCATGTCAGATCCTCTATGTATACAGTTACACCACTAGCGCCCTTAAACTATATTCAAATGTGTGACTAACAAATACTTGTATACCGTTACACCACTAGCGCCCTTAAACTATATTCAAATGTGTAAATAACTATAATAATATATAGTGACATCAGAGACAAAGATACAGTTAAGGGCTATTCCATCAAAAATACCTGGACCCCTGGAAGGCAATTTAATAAACATCTATGGGTAAACTCTGTTTTCTAAAATTGTGTTAATTAATCTACAGATGGGTGTTAAATTTCAAAAGTGACTTCCTGAGGTCCCATGTGTGGTTTAATGGAATAGCTCTAATCTACAAACCAGCATTCTGTCCAAACTCGAGTGACAGCAGTTTTCCCTGCAGCCTCTTCTGAAGTACGTCCCCTTTCTTCTTGTCCTGGGGCTGCCGACTTATACAGGCCATCTCCTGTAAATATAACAATAACACTGTTTGTTTGTATGATGTTTGTATGGTGTTTGTATAGTGTTTGTATAGTGTTTGTATGGTGTTTTACGTCATTTTCAACACATTCAAGGTTATATATGACGGTCGATTTTTTTGTGGTGGAGGCAGACCACCCACTTTACTTGGTAGTACCAGTACTGTAACCTCCCGCCATCCATAAGAATCAACACTTCCTCACTTAAAAGTCGAGCTCCCAGTGGGATAGTGGGAATTAGAGTCAAAATGCATCCTCAGATATATACATTTGTAATATAACCTGATATGAAGTATTACCGAATCGTTAAACCCCCATTTCTTTCTCTCACAGAAATGTAGATATTTCAAGTACATACACTCTGACATTTGCTGATCTGTTTACAGAAGGTGACGAGACACTTGAAGCATTCCTGAAGGTTAAATCTCGTCTCGTCCTCGCAGAAATACTCTGCTATCTGGTCGGTCAGGGTACGTAACTCTGTCGTTGCACTTGTATACACTCAAACTCTTTCTTCAAAGTCTGAAAAATAAACAATAAAGCATTTAAAACTGTTTAGAACTATTAGATTCTTCACGAGTGTTTACTGCGAGAATTCAGTCATAAACATATATTCTAGTTAAATGATATATAATCTTAAACAAAATGTGAAGACTGAACTAGATAGAGTTCGAACTGAATGTTATTTAATGACTCAGCAACATTATCGGTTAATTAGAACCGCCCCAGAGTGAGAGAAACATAGGAATCCAGGAATCTGCCTTACTCTTCAATATTAACAAATGCATTCCTAGGATTCTTTATATATCCTTATATTTAGATATACAGAACCGCCCAGTTTACGTCCCCATTCAACCGATGATGCTATGGTAAAGTGTCTTGCCCAAGACGAAACTCAGTGGCAACGGTGAGACTTGAAACTGTGTCATCAAATTTCAAGTCCACCGTGCTATCCACTGGGTCGTGCCAACCCCCTGAAGTAGAAGAGATCTCAGACAAGTACCTTATTTTGAATAAATACCTAATAAAGGCAGTGATATGGAGGTTATTTGAAACAATCACTTCAAATACTGGCTGAACATCAAGGTTGCTTGACATCAACTTTGTACATTGATGAGGTCTTGCTACTTTATTAATAATTTTTTTTACACATTTTAAATGATATACAGTTGAGCTGAATCGGGTTAAGAAACTCCACATGAAAGGGTCATATAGCCATGACATGAACAGACCCACCTTCCATTTACATTCAAAATAAGACTCAGAATGGACTAGAACGTTATAACTGCACAAATTCTGTGGTATACACTCACATGTTGCTGGTAAGCCCACTGTTGGTTCTTGTTCTAACAAGGCAACACCGAAACCATACCTTACAATAAAACATATTTTACAATATGCTGAATGGCAAGTCCTAGGGTCGAATCAAAAAAACATTGATAATTACTAGTTTCCATAAGGCCATCCTTAAAAAAGTGTTGGTTTGCCGTGCTCCTGCTCATAAAAATTTAGGTGGGTAGGTAGGGTAGGTGTTTTTTTTTTTCTCAATATAGTAAACAAGAGGGCCAAGATTGGCCCTAAATCGATCACCTGAGTACTGGCCCATTATCAAACTTCTATATGGGTCATATACAATCTGTGCAAGTTTGGTTAGATGTTCAAGAAATGTGCCTTCTGCTGGGTTAACAACATTGATATAAAGGACACTGACAAAGTTTGTTAAAGATCATATACGGATTGTTGTATAGGTTTGCGCGAGTTGTCACCTTGGGGAGCGGCAAATGTGACCCAGGGCTACATGTAATACATGAGAACTGTGTGCCTTGTAGTTTCAGAGAAGAAGATTTTTAAGTTTTCTATACAAGTCTATGCAAATATTAAACCCTGGCTCATGTAGTTTCAGAGAAGAAGGTTTTTAATTTTTTTCCTATGCAAGTCTATGTAAAACTGTGACTCTCGGGGTGGGCAAATTTGACATCAGGCGATACCGTTTGAACACACTTGGTAGAGGACCAAGTATTGCTGCTTATGAGCAAGCAAAGATTAAACATCTGGCTCTTGCAGTTTCAGAGAAGAAGCTTTTTATTTTTTTTCCCTATATAAGGCTATGTAAAAAAAACAGGGAGGGGCCAAATTTGACCCCAAGGTCACCATTTGAACAAAACAAGAGCTGTCTGAGAACAGCGCAGCTCGGACTATTCGTTTTTTCAGAGAATAATAAATTATATAGCTAGTATATACCATCAGGAAACAAGGCTAAAACAATGGAGGGGGGTTGGTGGTAAGGGGTGTGGAGGAGGGGGAGCAAGGGGTCTACATAGCTACATGTGTAAGAATTGACCAACGCAACACAGAAATATGTAAAAAAAAAAAAAAAAAAAGTTTTGAGTTGGGGGAGGGGCGAGCCGGGATGGGGTGGGCGTGGGGAGCGGGTTACGTAGCTATATGTGTAAGAATTGACCAAAACACACAGAAATATGTAAAAATAAATAAATAAAAAATTCCAGTTTTGAGTGGGGGTGGAGGGGTGGGGGTGGGGAGAGGTGGTGTGGTGTGTGTGTGTGTGGTGTGGGGGGGGGGGGGGGGGGGGGGGGGGGTGAGAGCAACATATATGTGTAAGAAGCTATGTAAGAATTGACCAAAACAACACAGAAATATGTAAAAAAAAAATAAAAAATCCATTTGGGGGTGGTGGAGGGGAGGTGGGGGAGGGGAGGGAGGTGGGGAGG
>JAWPHD010012066.1:0-78771 GCA_037043455.1 Cyrtodaria siliqua
GGCCATGATTAGGGATTGAATCTGGTTCAAGAACTCGTCCGAGAATTTATGGATATATAACTCAGGCCTGCCAAATCTACGGATAAAATCCGGATTCTGTACAATCACCAAATTTTCCCTCAAAACAAAATGTTCATGATTTAACAGTTATATTTTCAGTTCATCAGCTACCTATTTCCCGAAATGGTCTTGTTACGCTCCCTAGTCAGAGGAATATTTACATGTGTCGAATCAGCGGGGGTCATCCGTGTAATACACTGACTGAATATACAATTAACACTTAATGGTAGTTCCTTCAGTAACATGCGCAATAGCAGCAATATGTATGTTGCTTCTTTATTTCGTCAACCTAACTGAAACAGCAAGTGTGAGGAACTAGAAACTCCTAATGTGTGGTACCACCAATAACAGCTGTTGATGTGTACGATGATTATAATTTGTATAACAGTTGACATTGTATTTGCATTTAGTATGCATCTGTGTGGAAAAGTAAGAGCTGTGTGGAAAGTAAGAGCACTTAATAAAAATAAAAAATTGTGGTAAAATTAAAGTAACTCTTTCTAATCAAATTATTATGATAATCTATTATTTTCTATAACTATCAACAATGCATCAACTTGTATTAATTGTATAAATAATTTAAATTTGCTCTTTAAAAAACTTCAGTGCAAAAATCAAGGCGCACACTCCCAAATTTCCATTTAAAATTGTTCTTTCGCGCGCTTTTAATCTTAAATATTAAAAAATCTCAGGATTTTGTATAAAAAAGTTTTGGGCAGGCCTGATAACTACTGTGTAAGTTTGGTTCAGATCAGATGAAAACTGAATGGATTGGCAAAAAAACAACAAAACGTCTGAATAATCTGATTATCGTTTTTATTCATAGCACTTTTTGCATTTTTTTATTCAAATAACAATATAATCAATGTTAAATCATCCCTAAATCTTGTCAACCGTACAAATGCTACAACCATACCAGCATGTAAACATTTTAAATTATTCAGTGATTTTAACAACACAATCAATTACACTACACAGAGTGGTTTGCACAAAGCAATAATTTATTGTAAGTCACATTTTCATACAAAATCTAGTAACACTACTAGCATTAATGAAACTATCAACACTTATTATAAACAACAAAGTCTACACATATTTTTGTCCAAACTATAAAAACTATTCAAACACTATTTTTTATACTTAACACACTGATTGATTGTCTAGCACCATGTGTTCACAGCATGTTTCATACAAACCTCACTGTTTTTAATGAAGTTATTGAAACTATTTCTTATAGTTTTCTGGTGAAACATCTACATTTATAGCATATCAGTCAATTATGAATTTATAGAATTAAGAACAGCATGTAATGCAAATACTTTCAATAGTGATTAAAAGGAGGACAATTCTTAATTGAAAATGAAATAAAATATATAGGGGTGTTGAATTTTACAATTATAAATTCTAAATTCATATAAATACAATTATAATCAATAATAAGCCAGATAAATAAATCTTATAAATTGACACTTCATTTAATTTTATAATTTGGCTTTGGAATATTTGCGATACTCCAGTCTTGCCACCGTCCTTCTGTGTACTTCGTCTGGTCCGTCGGCAATCCTTACGATTCTCGCTCGCTTATAGAATGCCGACAGAGGGACATCTTGTGACAAACCAAGACCTCCAAATGCCTGGTGAAGATAAAATGTAACAACATTTTGCAAGCCTTGAAGAACTGTACGTTAACACTTTGCTTTGCTCAACATCGACATTTTATTAATTCATTGAAAAATCCGGTATATAAGTGAATATGCTTTAGTAACTGTTGAATGTGCTTATTTCCAACATCTGTATGCTTATACCTTAATACTTATATGCACTCATTGTTTATATTCATTCATTAATGCATAGACGCTTATTTACATTCATTACGGCGTTTATGCACCCATTAATGTTTAAATGCATTCATTAATGCATATATTCACTCATTAATGTTTATTTGCACTCATTAATGCTTATATGTACTCATTAATGCTTATATGCATTCATTAATGAGTATATATGCACTCATTAATGCTTATATACACTCATTATTAAACTTTTTTAAATATTTTTGTACACGTAACTGTCATTGTAGTTTAAATTCGTGCAATATCTTGTATGTTGACTATATCATGATAAGGGCTTATATATTAGGTATAGCAGTACATGTGTTTTAGGGTTCTTCAAATGAAACATAATTGATCACCCAAAATCTTTATGATGGTGGGTATTAATGCAAACATTTGAAAACTAGAACATCTTTCTAGAGTTTTGCATGTTTTTTGTATTCTCTAGCAGCAACAGTGCGACGATGAACTTCGTCGGGGCCGTCGGCGAGCCTCAGAGTCCTGGCTGCAGCAAAGAAATATGGGAGGGGACAGTCATAGTTAAGTCCTGCCCCTCCATGACTCTGAAATATCAGCAGAGGAAATACCATTATACAACAGAATAGAAGGGATGTTTAACTGTAACATTAGTTTAATTTCTGCATTAAAGAGCTGTGCTAGTTTTAATATTACTTAACTCCAGCATCAAAGAGTTGCTTAGCTGTAAAATGATGCATCAAAGAGCTGTTTTGGCTATAATATTATTTAACTCCAGCATCAAAGAGCTGTTTTAGCTGTAATATTATTAAACTCCAGCATCAAAGAGTTGCTTTAGCTGTAAAATGATGCATCAAAGAGCTGTTTTGGCTATAATATTATTTAACTCCAGCATCAAAGAGCTGTTTTAGCTGTAATATTATTTAACTCCAGCATCAAAGAGTTGCTTTAGCTGTAAAATGATGCATCATAGAGCTGTTTTGGCTATAATATTATTTAACTCCAGCATCAAAGAGCTGTTTTAGCTGTAATATTATTTAACTCCAGCATCAACGAGTTGCTTTAGCTGTAAAATTATGTATCAAAGAGCTGTTTTAGCTACAATAGTATTCGACTCCAGCATCAAAGAGCTGTTTTAGGTGTAACATTATTTAAACTCCAGTATTAGACGACACTGGTAACTACCTCGATTTTAAATGTTCTATTAATTTGCTCGTATTTTGAACAAATTCTTTAAAGCGGTGACTAAATGTAATCCGATTATCAAATTGATTATTTATTTTAATTTTGTTTGATGAATCTGTTAAAAATATATTTACGAGTTTTCATACGACTTTTGTCATAACTGTACGTTCCATTTAAAAGATATGAAATAAAATATAAATGGTGTACTTATAAGTGTCGCCTAGTGAAAGTCTAAACAAAAAAACATTTTGTTGAAATGTGTAATTAATTGTAAACAGTGTTTGCCACTAGAAAAACAGGTAATTATGCATATATCTTCTTTCACCAAATCACCAAAGCATGCTATACCATAATAAATATACAGTTATCATGCAGGTTAGTGGGTCTTCAACAACGTTATCAATTATTTGTTTACCGTACACAAAATACACTTACATATAGAAGCAAGAGAACACAAGCACCATTATGATACTCTATTTTAGGCTCATATTTTACTTTATACGTCATTAATAAATAAAATACAAAATATTATCGTTCAGATCGACTCAAGTGTCAAGTTTTTTCTTATCCAGCGTATACAACAAATACAAATATAAATAAATGATTGAAGTCTTATTTCGCAACTTAGTTATCATTTATTCTAATGCACTTCAGGAATGTCCTGCATTCTGATTGGCTGAGTCATCAACATTTGCGACATAACTATGTACCATCGCAAATTTAACACGGCTGATATGAAAAACTCAATAATTCAAGAAAGCGGGCTGTATGGAATGATGTTTAACTGTTGATTTGGACCATTTGAATAGTTTAGCTAAATTCCCTGGTTACAGTGTGTTATAATAGGGTTAAATAGTGGGTTCCTTTGAATTTTGAGACAGAATATCGACCGTTTAATGGTCTTAAATGCTATTTTCATTTTGCAACACACTGCATGCTTGGTGGTGGATCCATTTACAGTTCGGCACTATGCTTTCCTCTTTAATTGTGCGATGACCGGACAGGCTGTGGACCTTATGATAACGTCTACCTAAAGCCCAAAAGGACGGTGACGTTTGATGTTTGTCTGCAATCGTGCCCTCAATGGTTTATTCTCTTGTTTCTCTGGCTTCTGCCAAGTCACCGAGTACCTTCTTTGTGGTTTTCTAGGTTATTGTTGTTGTTTATTATTTATATATACACGAGCATCTTCGTGTTTTACTTATGCCTATTAATGCTGCCTTGTTGGTTAGGGAATAGTTCATGGCGGCGATTTCTTTATTTACAATGTCCCATTTTATTTGGATGACAGTAGGGTAAGAGTGAGGTTTGGTGCACACTAGACCTAGTTTACCCCAGCGGCCTTTTTTGCCACTGACCGTTCCAAGGCGGTAGCCCTATTGTCAACCCTCTTTGTGTTTGTGACATCATTCCTTTATTCTGTATTAACATTGAATTGAATTGGGGTTTTAAGGCGCACCAACACATGAAAAGGTTATAAGGCGCCTAAAAGGCATGAACATGCCAGGCTCATCTTCCATGTACATCGAGATAAAATATGGAAAATGGGCCTAGAACCTTCTCACCCTGAACTGCAGAGTTGCTGCAAATTCTATCGTATTAACATTGCCATTCATGTTTGTCGTCTCCGTGTTTTGGGGTTTACTGTGTTCTGTGAAAGTTGCATTTCCTGTTCGACTTTTATACTTGTTTTTAATTGCTGTTTAGAATTAAAAGTACACACTATTTAACCCTGTAATAAATTCTACATTGGTAGATATGGTAATGTTGTTGACACTCCCTGTTAATGTAGTTGGATATAGTTTTTATATTAGTTTTTCATCTATGATATCGGAATTAACTATACTGAAAGGAAAAAGAAACGCAGGGTGCGTATTTCCGCTATATATTGCATATACTACACACTTAATTCCATATATATTCCAAGGAAATCCCAAGATGTTTTGTAAAAAAAAAAGTGCAGTTAGAGAAAGGACACAACTGTGATGTTGTAGACGTTTTAATCACAGTACACGTTGTAACAAGAAATTCATAAATGCTGAAGTTCCTCTTTGAAAAATTGAGCCAGTTCAGTACTGTATTTAATGTTAAGTGATTGCAACATTTAAAGCCTAAGTTTGCTCACCTGCTTGAGCCAAGTGCGCATTCTGACGATAATGAAACTTTAAAGGGGTAACCATTGGTGTGTTCAGTGCTGTTTAAACCTTCTTCCTAAAAGGACAGGCCTAATGTCGCCCTGTACCATTCGATTAGCAGTAGCATATTAAACATACAATATATAGCGGAAATACGCACCCTGCGTTTCTTTTTCCTTTCAGTATACATGCTCAACATTTATTTTTAAAAAATGATTATTAGATTGACCGTATTATTACTCGACAAAACAAATTTGGCCATTCAAATACATTATTTTATTCATTTACCCACATTATTCCATTATAATCATACAATATTTAACGTTGAGGTTTGATTTTAACATATTTCTCTGACATACTTCTTCATATATCAAGCATATAAATTTATATAATTTTCACCGAAAACTTGTTCATGTATTATATGACATATTGTTCATTACATTTCTTGAATAAATATTGTTTAAACCAACATATTTCTACATGTCGACAGAAAATAATCTAAAACATACTTTTACACCACTTTAATATTGTTTTCCTAAGCATAAAAAATGTCATGATGTTAATGGCTGATTATTTTCATATTTTTAAAGGTACTGGAGGCGATCATGAAGAGAGATTAGTGTCAATCCAAATACAAATAAAAACCTTCATAATGTACTTCAGTTTCATATCAAATGTGCATTTGCATTAAATTAAGATACATATTACCATTCGATTAATTATCGTTAATGAAAATGTTCGGTCTTGAAAGTTCGACAACTCAGCTGCGTTTTGTTGCTAAATCATAAATATTAATTTAAATGGGGGTAATATTGCTAACAGGTGTACATAACATTCAAATAAAGTGTACCTCTATCGCAAAACAAGAATGTATAAGAGCCACATGAATTACTATTAATGACTTATACAACAAAACTAGCCGAGTCGTCTAGTTTTCCAGACCAAACTATTTCATTAACAATAATTAAATCTTACGGATAACAGGTCCTAGTTTAGTACCTATCAGAAACACATTATGATGATTGTAATCGTATTTGGATTGACACCTATAATGCTTCCAGATCGTCTCAAGTTCCTTTAAGTGTAAACAAGAATTCTGGTCTTAAGGGACAGGACAGTCAATCTCTCATAGAAGTGGTCCATCCTGCTCCAAATACCATCACAAGTCGTGACTTTTCTTCTATTTTTTCCATGTAAACAAACCACAGTTGATAGTTTATAAGAAGAACTATCACAATTTTGAGGCTCGTTTATACTCGTTTCTTGCGATTGCTCGTCGGTGAACTTCATCGGGTCCATCAGCCAATCGTAAAACTCTCGCCCACGAGTAAAATGCGGCTAAAGGAAAATCGTCATGCATCCCTGCTCCGCCGTGTGCCTAAATGGGGAAAATATTTAAAGGCTAGGTGTGAAATAATGAGATATGAGAGTGAGGGAAAGGGACAATTTTGATTATTATTATAATAAAGGTCGACTGGGTGGGACATTACATGTTTCAAGTATGATGCATATATATTGGTATTACGGACAAAACAGGAAGCATTGGAAATGCAGACGACAATTTATACAAATGTGTAGAAATGTAATTTTCTGAATAGAAAATCCAAAAATGTTGACTAACAAATATGATAACACTGAATTAACGCGGTCAAGAAAAAAAACAGCAAGGAGACCATATAACACATAGCCTTTAAATTGTCTTATACTCGGTCAGAAAAGAAAGTGTGCACATCTATTTTTCAAAACATTCAAAAAATTGTAATGACAAATTTAGCGAAAAAACAAGTTTTAAAATTTACAAAACGTATACATTATCCAGTAGTGATATCTTTGTATAAAAGTTCCTTCACTAACAGAAACTGAGTTCCTCTGACACAAAAGAGAGCAAAATTCCAAAATGCATGGAGTTTGAATTGAACAGAAAATAACAGTCAGTTCTGAAATTCCTCATGAATGTCAGACTTCTAATTTTTTCTCAAACATAAGGTTATGATGTTTCAACATATTTATCACATAAACGTTTACAGCTTGATTATGCAAATCTGAGTGCACACTTTCTTTTTTATGACTCGGTATATAAATCCATGTAATAAACATACAAATACGACACCACTTAACAAATGTTGTCAATAATAAACCCATTCCCATGCAGATACACTTGAGAGTGCTTTATACAGTTCAACAGCACGGATTGACCTTGCTTAAAAATTGCTAAAAATAGATTTCGCTTGAACAAATATTGATGATCTTTTGGAAACTGAGCAGGAATCTATTGATTTGATCGTGCATCTATTGTTCAATGACTCGATCTTTTCGTGCAACAGTTATATTTTAGGATGTCAATTTCAATCTGTGCTATTTGTAAAAAGCTTGACCGTAATACATATATTTACATTACAATCTACTCATGCCAGGTTCTGTTCTGTTCTGTGTAGATGACTATCCAGTTACCGGAATTGCATGTTTACCATGTAATATATCTGTTATACCACAGCATTGGGGTTAGGCAAGCATTATAAGTGGGTGAGGAATGTCTAGGGTATGAACTTTTACATTATTACCACAGTGTAACACTACCATAATCTTTATCTTTGTCCAACAGATGGGGACATAAACATGGTAGCCCCGTGTATCAGAGTCTATCATCCCAAGCAAGTAAAGAACCAAGAACCAGGATTTTTTTGTAATATGAGTAGGGAGCAGTTCCCAGAACCCTATGTATCCGTCCCCTCCCTCTGTGGCGGCTCTAAGTCACTTAAGATAATATGCTGAGGAGCTGTTATGCATCAATTCCATCTTTTACAACCTATAGGTTTCTTTTAAGCATTTCTTAACCTTAGCCACCTTTTAAGATGCTTGATACAAAATACTACTTTATTAATATGCTAGAGGTTATTTAAAGACACAGAGAATAGGAATGTACATACCATACCCTATTCTTACTCCTAGTATAGATTCCGTCTTTTGATGTATATGTCAAGGGCCGTGATTACAAAAGTCAACATACCTGAGAAATTTCTACTCTTAGGAACTGAGTAAAAAGTCGGTGGGGTAAACTTATTTTTTAAATAACTGATACTTTTAGTATAACTTTGAATTAATGTGGTTTGTTGAGGTTTTATTTCGCAAGGGAAACCTTTATCGCAGCAACATGGAGTAGGAACAATTTAAGATCCATCTGAACAAACTTGAAATTCAGGTGAAATTTCCATGAAGGCTATGGGTTTCTTATATGTTGTGGATAATGGAACGGAATGGTTGACAGGCTACAAATAAATCACCTTGCAATTAATGTCTGTTGAACATGATTTATACAATACCCTAGATGCTCCATAGCCTTGTCTCTTTGACAGAGCCATTGTCATTCTGCCACTTATATAACTAATAGTAGTGCCTAGGCGCTATGCAAAATGCAACGAGGGGGATATTATAAAATTAAACAAATATATATGAGTTTATATGAAAAAGATGGAAAATTTATTGAATTTTGATTCTTTTTTTTTTAATTTTCTTTTTGGATACAAAAGCTCAAAAATGTATTCAATTTTGAAGACTTTCAAAAAAAAAAATCAAAAAAAATTAACAGTTGGGGACTGAGGTGCTATTAGAGGAGGTGCTATTAGATGAAATGCGGTACATGCTTTTTAATATTGTTTGAATTAATGTACAATAAACAGCATCAGAACTGATAGAGGTTTTTGTTGCTCCTTTCATAGAAAGTGATTTATTTGTAGCTTGCGAATTTATCCGAGACTGAATGCAGGATTTGATAAGATGGCTAGAGCAAGACTGTACCTGTATGGCCCGGTCTATGACACGGATCGCCATGTTGGGGGCCGCCACCTTGATCATAGCTATTTCGTTGGCGGCAGCCTAAAATATATTTACATGCTGATATTTATAAACCTTTATGACATAATATGATTATGCACAATCATTTTTGAAAATGTTATTGCAACCAGTGGACACACATAAATTTATCACTCTAATACAACTATTATGTTACGTTTACTCCATTTGCTAACAATGGAAATTTGCAACCGTAAAATGCAATATTTACCTTCTGAAAAGTATGTGATGTCACATAACGCTGTTATAAGTGACGTCAGTGAAGGATGTCAACAAAATGCCGGTACCATGAAATTTGGTTTTCATAGGAAAAAACGAGTTAATATTTATGATTTCAATTTATATTTCTGGTAAAGCATCAGAATCGAGATAACCGTCTAAGATTCTCAATTTGGGTCAGTAATTGGTTGGTTTACCATCTGAAATTACATCTTATGGTGATGCGGTAAAAATTATCAGACCGTAAAATCACTCGCATACTATCCCAGATTGAAAATCTTGGCATGGTTATATTATAATTTAAAAGTCATGATTTGAATTTTTGCTATCAAATTATGCTCAACTAAATCACAATTTATTATGATCTTTTTAAATAAATGTCCTCCCTAGAACATGATATAAATCAATCTAACTAATTTCTTGTTTATGTCCTTTTTAGCTTACCTTCGATAGTTCCACTATACACGCATGACCATATCCATACATTTGTAATGACCTTGACCTACCTTGTTCCCATAGTTATCCATGTTATGGGCGGCCTTGAGCACCATCAGTCTGGTTTGTTCTATTTCTATCCTGGATTGAGCAATGTCTGCCTGTATAGTTCCCTGGGCTGCCAGGGGCTTCCCAAACGCTACTCTGTTCATTGTCTACAAATAGAAGCCTTATTACAAAATATTTCACATAAATGTGTGTGAATGGTAACACAGTATACAAAACAGAGGGTCAATATGCCGCCACCCCCTACACCCAACCACCAAACATGCCTTAATGAATGTGTGTGAATGATAATACAGAATACAGAATAGAGGGTCAATACCATGCCTCCCACCCCCACCGCCTCCAACCACCCACCAAATATGCCTTAATGAATGTGTGTGAATGATAACACAGAGTACAAAATAGAGGGTCAATACCATGCCCCGACACCACCCCACCCCACCCCATCCCACCTCACCTCCACCACCCCCACCATTAAATATGCCTTAATGAATGTGTGTGAATGATAACACAGAATACAGAATAGAGGGTAAATACCATGCCTGCCACACCCCACAACCCACCCTATCCCACCCCACCCCACCCCAACCCCTCCACCCCTCCACCAAACATGCTTTAATGAATGTGTCTGAATGATAACACAGAATACAAAATAGAGGGTAAATACCATGCCTGCCACACCCCACAACCCACCCTCCCCACCCCACCCCCTCCACCCACCCACCAAACATACAAAATAGAGGGTTACATGTTTCAAATATATATTGGTATTACGGACAAAAGAGAAAGCATTGGAAATGCAGACGACAATTTATACAAATGTGTTAAAATATGAAAAGAAAATTAACAAGAGATCAATGACCTTGAAGCTCTACTGATAGCTAGATCAATATTCCTCTGAAGTGTCACGAAAATCCGTCAAGTAGTTTCACTATGTAACACTATGTAAACAAAGATGGCCGCTGGAAGCCATGTTTAAAGTTGAATCAAAATGATTTTCGACAATGACCAACCTCATGTCATGCTGATCGTTAGAAAAAAGTCCCATATCGATATCACTTATAGTTTTCAGGAAGTAGTTGCTACAAATTTGTTTAAAATCTATTTTTAGCGGTGGCAGCCATCTTGAATTTCTGGCCGGCTTGGCATTTTGCTAGGATCAACTAGACATCAAGAGCAACATTCCTGTGAAGTTTCCAGAAAATCTGTCACTAACTTGTTTTTTTAAAAATCTATTTTTAGCCGTGGTGGCCATCTTGAATTTCGGGCCAAACTGATTCTTTGCTAGGATCAACTAGACTTCAAGAACAACATTCCTGTGAAGTTTCATGAAAATCCGTCGAGTAGTTTCAGAGGAGTAGTCGCCACAAGTTTTTCCCATATATCTCTATGTAAACAAAGATGGCCACTGGCGGTCATGTTTAAGGATCAACATCATGTCATGCTGATAATTTTAGAAAAAGTTCCATATCAATATCACTTATAGTTTTCAAGAAGTCGTTGCTACTTTAACGAAAAGCTTTAACCAAAACGTCAAAACGTAGACGGACAGACAGATGAAAACTGGCAAAATATAAGCCTGGATTTGCTACGCAATCTGGCTGAAAAGTTAACGTTGCTCACCCGCAGGGTTAGCAAACATCTTCAATGCTGTAGATGTACACATGATTGACTCACCCTGTCTACCATGAGGCTGAGTGATCGCTCGGCATGCCCGATCAGTCTCATACAGTGGTGTATCCTGCCTGGACCTAGACGACCCTGGGCTATCTCAAATCCTCGACCTTCACCAAGTAACATGTTCGAGGCAGGAACACGTACATTCTCGAACAGGACATCTGCATGACCCGCTGATAAAAATATAGAATATAGAACTATGACGTCATATTTCTCAAAATGGTTGCTCCCATATCCGTTTTAAAACAACCTTCAAATGGTCATATCTTCTTTATTTATTATCCGATTTTGCTAATTATTACACATTTTTCCAAGTTTTTCAGGACTCTCAACTATAGAGATTGTTTGGCTGTGTCACTACATTCCCTTTAACACTATGTATGTAGGTATTTTCAGAGATGGCAATAATTGCTGCAAAACTCTTAACAGTCATGAAAACATAGCAATACCATACTAAAAATGATAAAATGGACTTTCAGGGCATATTAGTCACCTTGCATACCAGATAAGGTTATCCACATTTTACAAGAGTAATGGAAAGCCTGATTTTACATTATGTGGGAAGATAAAAGGCACATGTATCAACAATGAGACATTAGTAACGTCAACTGAACAGCTGCAGGAAGTCATTGTGTAAATCAACATGAAAGATGTTAGTGTTTGGCGACGTCAACGCACAAAGTATCAGAGATATGCGAGAGAACAAAAATCAATCATGGGTATCAGGTGACGATTCGGAAATTCCAACCCTTGGTGTAACTGTTATAATTGCAACATTGGCAGTCTCGATTCCAATAAAAACAACTATACCTGGTGTTGGAATTCCCGATCTTCACCCGATACCCATGAAAGAACAATAATGGGACCAGAAATCAGGTAGGATATATATAATGATGAGACAATTAAAAAGAGTACCTGGAGCATCTTGATACCCGAACACGCTCAATGGTCGGACAATCTTGACTCCCGGTGCATCCATGGGCACCAGAATCATACTCTGTTGTGTATGGGTAGCGGCGCTGGGGTCTGTCTTACCCATAAATATGCATATCTTACATTGTGGGTGTAATGCACCTGAAATACAATATGAAATATTGAATTAGATTTTAATTATTATCACTGACATAAATTACACTTAAATATAACAAGAGCTGTCGGAGAACAGCGCAGCTTGACTATTCACTTTGTCAGAGAATAACAAATTATAAACCTGTAGTTTCTGGCCAAGTTTGGCAATAACTATTAAATTGAAAAGGGCAATAACTCAAATTTAAATGAAGCTAGAGTTACGGATCTTGTACTATGCACTTCTCCTCATTGCCCTCTATCATTGTGTTGAGTTTCATGCTCCTGGCAATAATTATAAGTAGTGCAATTACTCCCATTTGTGTAGCTCCTTTCCAATCCCATGATTAGTAGTTTTAACGTTTTGTTCCGGACAAAAAAACTGGGGTGGATGGATAAAGGGAAGGACCGACAATGCACCAACTATACGACAGTGCAACTAACACTGAATCTAATGTATGGTATGTTTTTTAATGTATATTGTTTGCAAGATTTAAAGTTTTGGTTCTCATTGCAAATATTTATGTTTGTTGGCTCTTGTGTCCTACCTGATGTCCACCATTTGTGGCCATTTATAACATACTCGTTTCCCTCCCTAATAATGGATGATTGAATATTGGTGGCATCTGATGAGGCTACCTGTAATACAAACAAAGAAAAACTTTTACATTTTCTTTCATTACCAAGGTCTAGAGTGAACTTCACTGCAAACCGGGGAAATAAGATTTATTTTCAGTACAGATTTCACTTTGCCTGATAAGACTGCTCCACTGCTTGTTTGAGTGAAACGGGACATACGCAGTGAAGCAGTATTTGCCAAAATATTATTTTTTTCAGAAAGTTGCTATGAAAGTTATATCATTGGATTGGAAATAACATAACTAACAAAATGAGTGGTAGTTTATTGAAATCGATCAAGTACTTATGATGAGTGCAATTTCACCATACTGACCCGATGACGCCACCAAAACAGCGCGCATCAAAGCTGCGCATGTGATAATATTTCTACTATCACCCTGCGATTTACTATCACCCTGTACTATCACCCACACGTAAGATAGTAAGAAATTACACATTGCTGTCTCTCGGAATTTAGCATTGTCGTTTTATATGAGGCATAATAATCTATATTACATCCTACATGATCTGTTACAAAAAAATCCGTAACTAATGTTATGAGAACTTGTGGCCCAACCCTAATGCTACATGTATATGTAAATATGTATTGGCAATAAACTATGTTTAAACATATGATCTGTTTAAAGTCTGTGCCTCAGCCATTACAACCACCATAAACAGTATCTTATAAATCAACTGCTGTTCATTAATACATTGTTATTGTCTATGAACATGAGAAAAGAATACCATGTAAATGCCCTTAACATGTAAAACCATCACAAAGACCATAAGCAGCAGTAGCAATAGCAATATTATCATGATCAACCTACATTAGCTTCAATCATACACTAATATGATCAATGTCAACTTACATTAGGTTCAGTCATACACTAATATGATCAATGTCAACTTACATTAGGTTCAGTCATACAATAATACGATCAATATCAACCTACATTAGGTTCAGTCATACACTAATATGATAATGTCAACTTACATTAGGTTCAGTCATACAATAATACGATCAATATCAACCTACATTAGGTTCAGTCATACACTAATATGATAATGTCAACTTACATTAGGTTCAGTCATACAATAATACGATCAATGTCAACCTACATTAGGTTCAGTCATGCACTAATACGATCAATGTCAATTTACATTAGGTTCAGTCATACACTAATATGATCAATGTCAACTTACATTAGGTTCAGTCATGCACTAATATGATCAATGTCAACTTACATTAGGTTCAGTCATGCACTAATACGATCAATGTCAACTTACATTAGGTTCAGTCATACACTAATATGATCAATGTCAACTTACATTAGGTTCAATCATGCACTTATATGATCAATGTCAACTTACATTATGTTCAGTCATGCACTAATATGATCAATGTCAACTTACATTAGGTTCAGTCATGCACTTATATGATCAATGTCAACTTACATTATGTTCAGTCATGCACTTATATGATCAATGTCAATTTACATTAGGTTCAGTCATGCACTAATATGATCAATGTCAACTTACATTAGGTTCAATCATGCACTTATATGATCAATGTCAACTTACTTTAGGTTCAGTCATACACTAATACGATCAATGTCAACTTACATTAGGTTCAGTCATGCACTAATACGATCAATGTCAACTTACTTTAGGTTCAGTCATGCACTAATACGATCAATGTCAACTTACATTAGGTTCAGTCATACACTAATACGATCAATGTCAACTTACATTAGGTTCAGTCATGCCGAAGCAGGAACGTATTTCACCCCTCAGGAGAGGAAGCAGCCATTTCTGTTTCTGTTCTTCTGTGCCATATTTCACGAGTACTTCCATGTTCCCAGTGTCTGGGGCTGAACAGTTGAACACCTGAAATCATTGAAGTAATATGTCTGTTCTACAGTGCTGCCTAATCCCATCATTCAGTATTCTGGTTCTCAGTCAATTCCGATGAAATTTACTATCAAATTTACTATCTCAGTTACAATCAAACTTATACTTTTAAAACAAAACTCAAGCATTTTTCTGGAGTTTTTGAAACATGTCGTCTGCTTTAACTGTTACAATAATCCTTCTGTTATAGAATCTAGAAAGCACTGCGTCGTGCAGCAACGGTAAATCCTGCGACTACAGATATAAACGGACTAGAAAAGTGAGTATTTCATTATATTCTCCATAAGTTGAAATATCACCAAACTGACTCTGAATACTACCATCACTATCCCCTAAATCAGCCCTAGCACATACCTCAGGGGCTATAATATATTTGCCCATCTCAATCCCCTAGATCACCCCCAGCACATACCTCAGGGGCTATAAGATATTTGCCCATCTCAATCCCCTAGATCACCCCTAGCACATATCTCAGGGGCTATAAGATATTTGCCCATCTCAATCCCCAAGATCAACCCCAGCACATACCTCAGGGGCTATAAGGTATTTGCCCATCTCAATCCCCTAAATCACCCCCAGCACATACCTCAGGGGCTATAAGATATTTGCCCATCTCAATACCCTAAATCACCCCCAGTACATACCTCAGGGGCTATAAGGTATTTGCCCATCTCAATCCCCTAAATCACCCCCAGCACAAACCTCAGGGGCTATAAGGTATTTGCCCATCTCAATCCCCTAAATCACCCCCAGCACATACCTCAGACGCTATAAGATATTTGCCCATCTCAATCCCCTAAATCACCCCCAGCACATACCTCAGACGCTATAAGATATTTGCCCTTCTCAATCCCCTAAATCACCCCCAGCACATACCTCAGGGGCTATAAGATATTTGCCCATCTCAATCCCCTAAATCACCGCCAGCACATACCTCAGGGCCTATAAGGTATTTGCCCATCTCTTCACACATGAAAGCATACTCCAGGTTGGACAGTCCTGAGCCATATTTTATACCAGGGTCTGACTCCTTAGGCAAGAATAAATTCCACAGACCAGCCGCTTTTGCCTTGGCCTGTCAAAGAAAGCAAACATAGTCGTTGGTGTTGAAGTTATTGTCAAAACTATGACATTGCTGTTTTATCTAAGAAGAATCACAGATAATTATCGACATCGTATTTATATTTATTTGGTTACATAAAATTTAAGGAATTAACTTCCATGTAACTATTCCATTGATGTAAACCTGCATGGAATACAAAATACACATTTAAACGCAAATTAAAAATTGACTGGAAACAAACACTCAACTATATTCTAAAACAGAAAACATCCCCTTTCATGAAATTACAAGTTTTGGTTAAGTTGTAAGATCTACATAACAGTGAGAATTACCTTGAGTCCTTCAAGTGGTTCAAAAACTTTCCACTTATTTTCAGACTGACTATGGGCCACAAAATCCATCTCAATTGGAGCAACATGAGTTTGTATGAAATCTTTCACTTGCTTATACAGCTCTTGTGCCCGAGGAGCAAGCCCATCCACAGATATGGGCAGTGCAGCATTTGACCTAGACCCCATATTTGAGGTGGCTGATGTTGAGTATTGCCTCTTTCCGAAATCACCACCGGTAAGTGTACTCCTATTCCGATTGGTCGGTTTTATGTTGCTGTTAGACGCAACTTCCCATGCCTTATTGGCAACCTCTTTAGCATATAGGCCTACTGCTTCGGCGTTAGAAGCACTTGCTTGACCTGAAATCATTAAAACATACAGATGAATTCATAGAACAATGCAATGCATGGGTAATAAAAATACTCGATTAATAAAATGAGAAGGGTGTTCCATGGAACACTTGTGTCACCTGCCTTAATCTTATTTCAAAAGGGATACTCTAACTATAAAGTTTGAACACAGAGAGTGCAATCATTCATGAATTATCGAGCAGAAACAATCTTTCATTATAGGATCAAGGTGACCTTGTCCTTTGACCTACTGACACTAAAAGCAATAGTCATCCTCTCATCAAGGATAATCAATGTATAAAGTTTGATGACCGGGTGCATTCCTTCGCAAATTACTGAGGGTAAATGATTTTCATTATCAGGGCACTGTGACCATGACTTTAGGACTACTGTGGTGGACGATAACTTACAATACATACAAAATATTAGACCTCTAGCTTTTGTAGTATTAGGGACGATGCCGCCAGTTTGGTTATTTTTGACCCCGAGGACTTAGTTGATAAAGACTGTCGAAATATGTTCAATGGTTCTTGAGAAGATTACTTTTATGGTAATGGCGGTCATCTTGGATTTTAATAAATGTTCAAACTATTGACCTCAGGAGCATCCAAATTTGCAAATTTGGTCAAATAATGTTCCAGCAGTTTATGAGGAGAAGTTGTTTAAGCAAAAGTTAACCGAGTCCACTAGGAGTGTTCGTCTCAGGTGAGCTAACAAGAGGGCCACATGACCCTGAATTGCTCACCTGATGACCTTGTCCAGTGTAGACACTCACAACAGTAACAGAAGTGGGTGAGATTGAAGAGACCTGGCCTGGAATTCACCAAACATTTTTGAGAATATTCTTAGACTTAAACTCAAGTATGCAAATTTCAATCATAAATATTTCTATAAGTTTACAGAATAAACGTTCATAACAAGCTGCTATGTATAAATATGATGCATACTAATAAATAGCAAGGGCAAAAAAATATGTGTGAACGAATTTTCAGTACTTGAGCTTAACTAAAGACAGTTTGAAGAATGGTTGGTGAATTCCAGGCCACCTGAGCTCAAGTACTCAAATTTCATTCTCAAATATTCCCATGATCTTTAAAGATAAACAATCATACGAAGTTTGCTGTTTATTAGTATGTATCATAAGTATATATAGCAGCTTGTTATGACTGTTTATCCTTTAAATTTATAGAAATATGTGTGATTGAAATTTGCATACATGGGCTTAAGTCTAAGAATATTCTCAAGAATGGTTGGTGAATTCAAGGCAAGGTAAGTTAAGGGAAGATTTTTCGTTTTTTCCCTTATAAATCTATGTAAAACTGTGGCGCCTGGGGCAGGGCCAACTTTCACCTAGGGTTACCATTAAGCGTATGCTACATGCAAAATATTACATCTCTAGCTGTTGCTCTGTAGATTCATAAATGGTTTTTGAAAGACTTTTTTTATATAAGCCTGTGTAAAACATGTAGCAGCTTGGCCGGACCGACTTTGGCCCCAGGGTCATCACTTGAACGAACTTGGTAAAGGAACATAAGCTTGTGTAGTAGCTCACTAGCTTTTGTAGTAGGGGATGGTGGGTGGGGGGATATTAAAATAAATGTGTATGTTGAAACTTCCGTACACATCTATACAGTTCTTGATAAACATACAATAAGAACTTAAACTGCAATATTAATTCAAACACTTAACAATTTTTAATTTGCGTCACTAATATTTACTTACAAAATTTAATAAAACGGTTGTCACTTACTTTCTACATCGGATACAAGGTTAATACACAACTGTCATTCTAGATTGCAACCCAGACTAGAATTTGACCTATTAAATGTGTAATCAGTTGGAAGTCATCCTACAGTTAACACAGCATACAGATAAAACATCAGGCAGATAATACCAATAAATTCCTATTAAACGCCCCCAGGGGAATTACATTTTGCAACAGGAGGTTAAAGGGACACATGGCAATCTTGAGTTTTATATCAGACATTACAAGTGTGTGTGTGTGTGTGTGTAGTTCTAAGGTTTATAGTCCCTCCGCCAACAAACTCAATGCGCCTTAGGGCGCACCGAGATGGGTACAATCGGACATTACAATTAGTACTGCGATATATTAAACCTGTATCATTTTGATTTTAAAACTGCTTGCATATAATTAAATAAAAAAAATTGAGAATTCTATTTCCTTCAGTATTCAACACATTTTTAAAATATATTAATGGTGCGATATTATCAAAAGTTAATAATATGTAAAAACAATTTGCTTTGAACTATTCTAACAATTAATACTAATGATTGAACGAATGCAAGTTACGAGAAAAACTTACGGGACGCTGTAAGTTTTTAAACAAGAGGTCAATGACCTTGAAGCTCTACTGATTGATTTTGATTTCAGGAAGTAGTCGCTACAAACTTGTTTTTTGAAAAATTATTTTTAGCCGTGGTGGCCATCTTGAATTTCCGGCCGACCTGAAATTTTGCTAGGATCAATTAGACATCAACAGCAACATTCCTGTGAAGTTTCATGAAAATCCGTCAAGATGTTTCAGAGGAGTAGTCGCTACAATTTTTTATTATATAACTCTATATAAACAAAGATGGCCGCTGACAGCCATGTTTAACATCGAATCAAAACGATTTTTGACAAGGACCAACATCATGTCATGCTGATCATTTTAGAAAAAGTCCCATATCAATATCACTTATAGTTTTCAAGAAGTAGTCGCTACAAACTTGTATTTTGAAAATCTATTTTTAGCCACGGCAGCCATCTTGAATTTCCGGCCAACCTGAAATTTTGCTAGGATCATGAAAATCCGTCAAGTAGTTTCAGAGGAGTAATCGCTACAAGTTTTCATTATATAACTCTATGTAAACAAAGATGGCCACCGGCAGCCATGTTTAACGTCGAATCAAAATATTGTTCGACTCGGATAACCTTCATGTCATGCTGATCATTTTAGAAAAAGTCCCATATCAATATCACTTATAGTTTTCAATAAGTATTCGCTACAAACTTACATTTTAAAAATCTATTTTTAGCTGTGGCGGCCATCTTGAATTTCTGGCCGATCTGAAATTTTGCTAGGATCAATTAGACATTAAGAGCAACATTCCTGTAAAGTTTCATGAAAATCCGCCAAGTAGTTTCAGAGAAGTAGTCGCTACAAGTTTTTACTATATAACTCTATGTAAACAAAGACGGCCGCTGGCAGCCATGTTTTATGTCGAATCAAAACGATTTTTGACAAGGACCAACATCATGTCATGCTGATCATTTTAGAAAAAGTCCCATATCGATATCACTTATAGTTTTCAAGAAGTAGTCGCCACAAACTTGTATTTTGAAAATTTATTTTTAGCCGTGGCGGCCATCTTGAATTTCCGGCCGACCTGAAATTTTACTAGGATCAATTAGATATTAAGAGCAACATTCCTGTAAAGTTTCATGAAAATCCGCCAAGTAGTTTCAGAGGAGTAGTCGCTACAAGTTTTTACTATATAACTCTATGTAAACAAAGATGGCCGCTGCAGGCATGTTTACGTCGAATCAAAACGATTTTTGACAAGGACCAACACCATGTCATGCTGATCATTTTAGAAAAAGTCCCATATCAATATCACTTAGAGTTTTCAAGAAGTAGTCGCTACAAACTTGTTTTTTAAAAACCTATTTTTAGATTTGGCGGCCATCTTGGATTTCACATCAACATGAATTTTTGCTAGGATCAACTGGACATCATGGGCAACATTTCTGTAAAGTTTAATGAATATCCATTCAGTAGTTTCAGAGGAGTAGTCGTTACAAAAAAAAGTTTACGGACGGACGGACAGACGGACGACGGACGCCGCACCACGGCATAAGCTCTGCTGATCTCTGATCAGTCGAGCTAGAAATATAAAGGGCAACAACTCCTTTCACTTTTACCTGATTTACCTGCCCTTGCTTCCTAAACAACTATGCAAGGTAGTGATGTTTCACTACACGTTTGGTATGAGAAGCTCTTATGCTTTTTGAAGTGTAGGCGACATAAATTTTACATAATCCAACTTAAAAATATAAAGGGCAATAACTCCTTTCACTTTTACCTGATTTACCTGCCCTTGCTTCCTACACATCTATGCAAGGTAGTGATGTTTCACTACACGTTTGGTATGAGAAGCGACACAAATTTTACAACAATAATAAGACTTACAACAATAAAGGGCAACAACTCCTTTCACCTTTACCTGCCCTTGTTTCCTACACATCTATACAAGGTAGTGATGTTTCACTATACATTTGCTATAAGAAGCTATTATACTTTTTCCAATAATAATAAAACTTAAATTTATAAAGGGCATTAACTCCTTTTACTTTGATTGAATTTATCTGCCCTTGCTTCTAAAACTTCTTAACATGGTAGTGATCTTGGACATCAAGTTTGGTAGGTCATTATTATAACTGGAGGAGTCGACACGTCTGATGGACAGATGGACAGACTGAAGGACAGCACAATTTCTATATCTCCCTACTTTCACAAAGGCATAGGATAACAGACATATAATGCAAGCAACAATGTTACTGGTCTGGAAAAAAAGGCTTGAATATAAAACAAGAGGACCAAAATGGCCCTGAATCTCTCACCTGATGACCATTGTACATTGTCGATACTTGCAACAGTAACAAATGTGGGTCCACAAAAGAGGTCTGGTAAGTTCAGAAAAAGATTTATAAGGTTTTCCAATAAAATTTAAACAAAGTTGGTAGAGGACCATAAGCTTATGCTCATGGAAAATATTAGACCTCTAGCTCTTGTAGTTTCATCAGAAGATTTTTTTTTAGAGATTTTCCTCAATAAGGCTATTTATAAAACTGTCAATACCATGGTACCTCAGCGTTGCCAATGAAACTTGGTATAAGACCAAAAGCTTGAGCTGCATGTAATATATGAGACCTCTATACCTTGTGGTTTCAGAGAAGTAAATGTTTCTATTTTTTTTAGCCCAGGGTCACCATTTGAACAAACTTGGTAAAGGACCATAAGCTAATGCCACATGCAATATTTAAGAGCCATGTGCCTTGTGGTTTCAGAGAAGAGTTTTTTATGTTTTCCCTACACTACTCTATTTATAACTGACCCCAGGACAGGTACAGATTTCACCACAGGGTCACCATTTAAACAAACTTGATAAATGATAGAAGCTTATGGTACATGCAATATATGAGTGCTCTATACCCTGTGGTTTCTGAAAAAAATGTTTAAAGTTTTGCTCAGGTGAGCTAATAAAACAATAAAACAAGAGTGCCAAATGGCCCTGAATCGCTCATCTTATTCACTGTAGATACTTGCAACAGTAACAGTTCAAGTAGTTGAGAGAAATGTCACCAATAAGTCACCAATAAAAAACACATTTGACTAATTTGATCTTTGACCTTCAAGTGTAACCTTCATCTTTGAGGTACAAACCCGATTATTCCACGACACGCCTTCTAATCTGTGAAGTTTCATGGAAATGCCTTCAGTTCTTTTAAAGTTATGGCTGAGACACGATTGTTTCGGATGGAAGGACAAATGCAGACAAAATGTGACCTTTGACCTCCAAGTGTGACCAAGACCTTTGAGGTTCAAACCCGATTACTGCACATGACACTCCTTCTCATTGTGGTTAACATTTGTGTGCAGTTTTATGTAAATTCCTTCAGTTTTTTTTTAAATTATGGCTGAGACATGATTGTTTCAGACGGAAGGACGAAAGATGGACGCTGCGTTGTGGGGGAAAGGGGAGACAGATTTGACTGTCTTCAAACTTGCCCAAGCTTAAATTGATATTAGTGTTCTAAACAAGTTTTCAAGATTAATAAAGCAAAACAAGGCACTTTACATTCAATCAAGGGCCACAACTCTGCTGTTTCTGCTCAAAGTCAGCTGTTATTGAACTTGTTTAAACTTTCACGATATAAACACTATGACCACATTTGGTGAAGATCAGATGAAAAATAAAGTAGCTAGAGACTTAAAAAGCAATACTTTTTTTTTTAATAAATCAAGGGTCATAACTATGATGTTACAAATCCTATCTAGCTGGCTTTCATACTTTTTTGAGCCTTCATTAATATCAACAAGCTGGCAAAGTTTGGTAAAGATTGGACAACAACAGAAGGTGCTAGAGTGCTTAGAGCAGCAAAATACAGTATTTTTAAATAATTCAAAGGGGTGTTTTGGAGAAATGACTGATGAGCAGCCAGACATTGTAAACCCTGATCAACCTGCAAGTTACTCGCTGGCTGATCTGGGTTTACAATGGACGCAAAGGCTATTATAGTTGCCCTTAGCAGGCTAATGGTTAATCAAGGACCATAACTATTGTATTACTAGTCTGATCTAGTTTGTTTTTGAAATTGTCCAAGATTGCATTGATATCTACAATTCGGCAGAATTTAGTAAAGATTGGTTGAAAAAATCCTACCAAGTTAAAGGACAACAGATGAACCATTCCATAAGCTTTTGCGTCCATTGTAAACCCAGATCACTCGCAGGCTTTACAATGTCCGACTACTGATCAGTCATTTCCCCCAAAACACCCCTTTGTCACACAAATGGAATGGTCTTTATTCAAAGAAAGAACAGTCCATTATATATAATTATGTAGAGTGTTAAAGGTTAATAACACAAAACCTACCACTTATTGCCCGTTTGTAGACCCCCTGAACTATGGCAGCAAATCGGAAGAAGTTGAATGCAACGTAGAATTCCCAGTTGTCGATCATGGGAATGTTCATCCTTTGACAGTATTGCTCCACAAGCTCCTTCTCACTGGGGATCCCCATGGCCTTCAGATCCAGGCCAGTAAACGCTGAAGTTACACATTATATATAATGCAACTAATGTTTCATATATATAAAGAATCTTAAATAAGTTTCCATTTCATACAAGATTTACCAAAAAAAACGAGTTATGAAATATTCTAATTTTAACGAGCCTTAAATAACTAGAAGGGTGTTCCATGGAACACGTGTCGCCTGACGTATGCTTATTTCACCAAGTACAATCTAACTATAAAGTTTAAAGACACTGGGTGCAATCCTTCATGAATTATGGAGCAGGTTTTTTTTTTTAAAGTGTTAAAGTTTAAGAAAAGAGGCATACATCTACATTGGATAATTGACAAGGAAGAACAGTATAAGGAAGAACTGTATAAAGTTTCATGACCATAGGTCAATATTTTGACAAGTTATGAGCTAGGTTAGGTTTCAGGTTAAAGTTTTATGAAAATGGGGCATAACTCTGTCAAAATGGAAGTCAGAGTTATTGGACATGTGTATCGACATTCTTTCAGTTAAGATTAATACGTGTGTGAAGTTTCATGAACATAGGTCAAATACTTTTAAAGTCTTTTAAAGTATTTGAAGGTTAAAGTTTTATGAAAAGGGGGCATAACTCTGCCAAAATGGAAGTCAAATACTTCTAAAGTTATGGCCAGTATGAGCTTGGTTAGGTTGCAGGTAAAAGTTTTATGAAAGCGCGCATAACTTGTCAAAATGAAAGTCAGAGTTATTGGTCATTGATAGCAATATTCTGTGTGGTAAGATGAATATATGTGTGAAGTTTCATGAAAATAGGTGAAATACTTCTTAAGTTAAAGCTTGTTATGAGCCTGGTTAATTACAAGTTAAAGTTTTATGAGCTTGGTTAGGTTGCAGGTAAAAGTTTTATGAAAGGGGGCATAACTTGTCAAAATGAAAGTCAGAGTTATTGATCACTGATAGCAATATTCTGTGTGGTAAGATGAATATATGTGTGAAGTTTCATGAAAATAGGTGAAATACTTCTTAAGTTAAAGCTTGTTATGAGCCTGGTTAATTACAAGTTAAAGTTTTATGAGCTTGGTTAGGTTGCAGGTAAAAGTTTTATGAAAGGGGGCATAACTTGTCAAAATGAAAGTCAGAGTTATTGGTTAGGGGTAACAATATTCCTTAGGTTAAGATGAAGATGTGTGTGAAGTTTCATGAACATATGTCAAATACTTTTCAAGTTATGGCCAAGGTTAGGTTGCCGGTTAAAGTGTGACGACGGACGACGGACAAAAAGATCCCCAAGTGTCTGCCAAGCTAGGTGACGCAAAAAAAAATCATAAATCTTATATAGAATGGGCACGAGTTTAAGATCCTTTTTATTACGTATCATTACAGTCAAATATTGAAAATTAATTCAAAATGGACAACAAAACTGCCACAAAGTCATAAAATCAGGTCCTTTGCCGCCAAAATGTTATGGGACATCATAAAGTCAAGTCATATACAACACTGGGTACCAAACGAGTTTGTGTTTTATCTCTTTACTATAGCATTTTAAGCCAACTTTTAAAAAATTACAAACTGATTTGTTTATTATTTATTATAAGTTGTTGGTAAATAATAAGTTTATGAGTTAGATCCGGATGAATTTATAATAAAAAATAAATAGTTTTAGTTAACAAAACTTGCGTAGTGTTATATATTTGATGTATTTCATGCTCAGCCAATCAAAGACGTTCCAGGTTGTATTGCACATGTGTACATACAATAGAATATGAAATGGGTGTTCGACACTGCTAACAAGGGACGTGATGTGATAAATAGAGGATCTTACATGAGTACTCATTCATTATTGAATATATTAAACGAGTTGGCAAAATGATATAATGCGAGGATCTTGCCGAGCATTATAACATTTTTGCTAACAAGTTTAATAAATTCAATATTGAATGAGAACGAATGTTAGATTCTATTTATTACATAACTTGTAATGCCACATTACGTCAGAAAACGTACATTAACGTCCATGACATCATTAACGTTATGTTATACCACTACACTAGTGGAATATCGAAAATATTGAATGGTGTTATTACACTCCCACACCGCATATTATGTGATAAATATAAATACAGCTTCATCTCACTGTGATATAGAGATTATTGAACTGCTTGGATCGATTATAGGCAAATCCTTCATGAGATGGTAGGCGTGTGGTTCTTTTCACGAATGAGCATATGCGAGTGAGTGAAAAAACAAAACAAGTATACCATCGAGCGAAGGATGTCCCAATAATCAAACCCAGCAGTTAAATAATCTGTTTATTACATTTTAAATCAGTTTATGTATGATTTTAACCGAACTTATTCACTTTATTGAACGTTATCGGCAGATGGCGTCGATGTCGACAACACTTTATTGGCGTCATAACTCAACGTCACAGTTACTTTCGCATTCGGAATTAGTTATTAATATTTAGTGATTATGAATATTCTTTCACTGAGAAATCCAAATCTTTCACACATAGAAATGTAATAAATTAACTTTATGATTCCTAAGCCAAATAAGGAACTTTTTAAAGGAAGTATTTCCTACTCTGTGCCAATAATTTGGAATAAAATCTCGGAAAGTATAAGACCTCGTATGTCAGTTAAAACTTTTTTAAACAATTGTATAAATTAAATAAAACACTTTTGTTTCCATTTTATTGTTGATATAGTGTATTATTGTGTTGCTATATAGGCTTCTCTATGTTTTTGTTTAATATTTTGCTTTGCAGAGGACCTCAGGGAAGATTAGTAATTTAACTACTCTTAAAACAGTCTTCAAGTCCATTCAAGGTACTTTCTACTATACATATTTTCCGTTCAACTGCTGTATGTATTATGCTAATTGAGTACAAGAGCACAGTTTAGCTTAAATAAACTGGTGTTCCACGGACCACTTGAGTCACCGGCCATGTGCTTATTTTAGCATATAATTTTCAAGTTATGACCAGTTATGAGCTTAGTTAGATTGTAGGTTTAATTTTATGAAAAAGGGCAAATCTCTGATGAAATAAAGTCGGAGTTATTGGACATGTGCAATGACACTGCTTGAGTTAAGATAAAGATGTGTGTGAAGTTTCATTGACATAAATACTGTTCAAGTTATGGCCAAGGTAAGGCTGCAGGTTAAAGTTGGACGGACGACAGCCAAACGACGGACAAAGTGATCCCTAAGTGTATGCCATGCTACAGGTCAAAAATTATCCCTTTAAACTAAAAAGGACTGAAAGTCCTGAAAGTCTCCCACCAAGGACTCCCATGGCCAATCTTTGTACTAAGTTTGACAGATTATATAAATAATCTGCCTTCTAAAGAGCCTGCATGATTACAGTTAACTGCACCTGGTGACTTTGGTCCTTCAATCGAATATCTTTCATACGTGCAGATTAAGATAGAATATTTGAAAAAAGATCATGTTGCAATATTCACGGTTGTAATCAATTGGATTTGATAACAAAATCAATAGGTGCTTTCTTTCTTCATTGAGAACCTTTATGCCAAGTTTGAAAAAGATTGTATATTTGAATAGGGTTTTAGCTATTTTTAACTCAAAATTTAGGTCATATATGGCTTCTAGTTTTATTGGAGTATAAAGACCTTTATAACTTCAGGCATGTGCCTAAACCCTGAAACATAAATTGGAGAAGAACCACCGACTTCCCGCAAGTGAGTGTTGGTATTCGAAAGTATCGTGTGGAATGTGCATTTCCTTATAAGGTCATGGCAACCTTGACCTTTGACCTACTGACCTAAAATCAACAGGGTTTCTTGTCTCACCAAGCGCAATGTACCTATGAAGTTTAAAGAGTATGGGTGTCATAGTTTTGAAATTATCATCTGGAATGCATAATTATTTACAGATGGACTGACGTACAGACGGACAACCACTACCATAATAAGTCCAATTTTTCAAACGCGTATCAGAGTTGTAGATAAGGTGAGTTTTTGAGTATTTTACTCATAAATTTTTACAAAAACTCTCAGCTTTTTAAAATTATGAGTATATTTACTCATCAACTTACAACAAAAACTCACAACGTTTAAAAATCATGAGTATTATATTTGTATCATTGTATGTATTGTTTTGTAGAACAGTTTGTTTCAGATTTACATGATGAAAATTGTTCCAAGCATGTGTCTAATATTAAACGGACACAGGGCAATCTTGAAGTGTTTGAAATGGGTGTCTCGATTTATATATCCAGTATTATTTTTACTTTTACCCTGGTTACATTTAAATAAATCAAATGTTAAGTATGCACTATTTCATCTTATTATACTATAACTTTTAATATATTATTGGTGCAATAATATCAAAAATTAATAATATGCAAAAACAAATTGCTTAATACATTCTAAACAAATATGGTAAAGATCAGATAAAAAAATGAAGTAACTACAGATTAAACAAAGGAAAATATAATATAGCATTTTTCAACAAATCACTGGTTTTCGAACTTGTTTAAGATTTCATTGATATACCATGCTTTACACAACTAGACATCATACTGAGGCTTCCTGCCAAATTTTGTAGAAATCCAAGATGCCGTTTAGGAGGAGTAGTGCCAACAAGAAATTTAAAGTAATATATACTCAGCGAACTGGAACAAAAGCATGACATGCACAACTAGACATCTAACTGATCCTTCCTGCCAAGTTTCGTCGAAATCCAAAAAGGCGTTTAGGAGAAGTAGCGCCGACTAAAAATGTCAAAGGGCCGTAACTTCATAAACACAATAGGCACAGCTAGAAATCATTGCAATGCTTTCTGCTAACATGGCGTTAACACCAAAAAAACAAAAAAAAGGAAAAAAAAATCAGGAAAAAAACAAAAATAAGAGGAATGTATATATATATTAAAATACTTAAAAAATAAAATAAACAAAAAAAAAATACTAATAATAAAAAACAAAAAAGGCAAACCATCTGGTAAAGTTTGGTAAAGATCAGATGAAAAATGAAAGCCCTATCGTATTAACGAGGCAAAATATAGCATTTTTAACTAAATCAAGGGCCATAACTCTGCTGTTACTGGTCCGATCTGGTTTTCAAACTTGTCCGAGCTTTCATTGATATTAACAATCTGTTAAAGTTTGGTAAAGATCGGATGAAAAATGAAGGCCCTTGGCCAGTAGAGCTAAAAATCATCAGCTCCAAAAAGTAGGTCAACGTCATAGATGAAATCCATGCATCCAAAAAGATGCACTACCCAAGACACAACTATGTCAAAATAGAATATGTTTTCTTCTGAAGATTAAGCTATAAATTAGGTTTAAAACATCTAGTGCATAATTATAGTTCATGAGAAAGTGATGTAAATGTAACAATTTAAGTTATCTGCCCTTTGCTTGGATGGTGAAGGTCACATCCACATTTGCTTTGTCACATTGCAATGTACCACTCAAGATACAACTATAAGCAAAGTTTGAAAGGTCTTAGTGCATAAAGTTTGTGAAAAAGTGAATTAAACGCCAAATTTGAAGGTAAAAATTATAAAGTTATCTGCCCTTTGCTTGGAGGGTCAAGGTAATTTCCACATTTGCTTTGTCACATTGGGATGTACCACTCAAGATACAACTATAAGCAAAGTTTTAAAGGTCTAGTGCATACAGTTTGTGAAAAAGTGACCTAAACGCAAAAGTTGAACCTAAAAATTATTAAGTTATCTGACCTTTGCTTGGAGGGTCAAGGTCACTTCCACATTTGCTTTGTCACGTTGCGATGTACCACCCAAGATACAACTATAAGCAAAGTTTGAAAGGTCTAGTGCATACAGTTTGTGAAAAAGTGACCTAAATGCAAAAGTTGAACCTAAAAATTATTAAGTTATCTGACCTTTGCTTGGAGGGTCAAGGTCACTTCCACATTTGCTTTGTCACGTTGCCATGTACCACCCAAGATACAACTATAAGCAAAGTTTGAAAGGTCTAGTGCATACAGTTTGTGAGAAAATGATCTAAACGCAAAACTTGAATGTTGCCGCCGCCGCCGGAAAAGATCACCTATGTCTCTTTTTTTCTTCGAAAAGGCGAGACAATAAAGATTGCCATGTGTCCCTTTAAGGGGATACTGTGTTTCTTTTGTTTTTACTCACATGCAACTTCCATTTACTTAAAGAGTTTTTGTTTCTTTTAAATGTATTAATTCACATCCATTTTGCAAGCATGAACTGTTTAAAGCAATTGTTTACTCTGAACGAGTTCCTTGTTACTCATTTATTTTGAATCTGATGAGTAAATACTCATTGCAGTCAAAAATTATCTACAGCTCTGGCGTATATACAAAGTAAGAACTCTTTCTCAGATGACAACTGGGTGCATTTGTTTCAGAGATTCACTTGTAACTCAAGTGTCAAAGTTTAGTCCAACTCACTGAACACTGACAAAGTTCAGGGCTTTTTTTTTTGGAAATTGGGGAAGAGGCCCAAGCCCTTCAATAGGGAGTGATTTTCGAGATAAAGGGCAAAAATAGTGCAGATTCGAGATGTAGGGGGTAACAGTGCATTAGGCAGAAATTGAAGACTTGTGTGTGCAAATATGAAAAAAAAAAAAGGTATGTTTCAGATCACTCTTTCTTCTATAAATGTATCACAAACATAACAATATTGAGAAAGTAAGAAAGTAGTAAATTTTGACTGTTTTTTTTTGCATTAGGGGTATTTTTTGAGCCAAAGAGGGGCCAAAAGTAGGTTATTTATCTAGGGAAAGAGGCCGAATTTCGATCTCTGTTTATGAAGGAACTAGAAATGTGTCCACGAATGCCCCCACTGAAAACAATCAGTGTAAAACATAAAATTTGACGAAAAAGGGGCCATAACTATGGTAATACTGCATTGATTTTGATGCCAAAATGATATGCACATCTTGACATCATAGGTAATCATCCCGTAAAATTTCGAAGCAATCAGCTGAAAAGTGTGGAGGAGATAGACACACAAGATATTTTCATGTAAAATTTGACAAGAAAGGGGCCATAAACTCCGGCAATACAGGGTCGGTTTTGACGAAGAAACAACATGCACATCTCAACATCTTAGGTAAGCATCATGTAAAATTTCAAAGCAATCGGTTGGGAGATAAATACACAAGATATTTTCACATAAAATTTGACAAAAAAGGGGCCATAACTCCGGCAATACTGGGTCGATTTTGACGCCAAAACGATATGCAAATCTTGACATCATAGGTAAGCATCCTGTAAAGTTTTAAAGCAATCGGCTGAGAAGTGTGGGAGGAGATAGACACACAAGATATTTTCACGTAAAATTTGACGAAAAAGGGGCCATAAATCAGGTAATACTGGGTCGATTTTTACGCCGAAATGATATGCACATCTTTACATCATAGGTAAGAATCCTGTAAAGTTTCAAAGCAATCTGTTGAAAAGTGTGGGAGAAGATAGACACACAAACTTTTCGGGATGGAAAGACAGAAAGACGGACGGACGGACGGACGGACATGGCTAACGCTATATGCCCCCTCACCATTCGGTGGTGGGGGCATAAAAAAGCCCTGAAGTTATAGCCATTTCAAAAAATGTGCAATAAAAGCTCTGATTAACTATTTCCAAACATGATACAAATACCAACAATGAGTATGTGACTCACATTTAAGCGAAGGGTGACCTTCAGGAATTCTATGAGAGATACACATGGTGGCCAGGTCGGTGAGGGGATCACCAATGGTTGATAACTCCCAGTCTAGCACACCAGCAACATGTGGAGCAGTAGTGGCATATATCATATTGTCCAGTCTGTGTTATAGTCAGGGGTTAGTAACAAACAATCAGCATAGTATGCATCTAGAGAACAATCCATCTGAATCCAGGCACTGTACTTTATCAGAATACAAGAGATTCTCACCTTTCAGTCTGACATTGGAACAGAAATTCATGTATTCATGATATTTTTTCTGAATCAAGATGGATCATGGATAGAAAAAATGCCCACAAAGTATGTGAATTTAATCAAAAACTCTATGTGCTTAAAAAACTCAATTTTCTTTATAACCACTCTTGAAAAATGCATACAAAAATAAAGAAAGCTTGACACTATTTGGGCAAGGGTTATTTTACCCAAAGACAGCAGAAAAAAGTAAAACAACTCTAAACAGGTGCAATAGAGAAAGAAAGGCAATGGAATCATTTGCTTGGATTTATGAGTTTCATATTTTTGCGAGTAGGTTGCTGATTCTTCTTTTTTTTTTTGAAAATGGGTGTGATACTGGTAGGTGTGGTGTGGTTAGAATGAAAAATATGTTTTTGCACATTGCAAGGTAACAGCTAGATTTTTTCCAAAATTGTGGACATTTTCTCTTACAAAATACACTTACAAGGGAACATTGGGAAACCAGGTGGTATATAATAACAAATGGCGAGGGTGGCAAGGTCAGTCAGGGGGTCGCCGAGGGTCGACAGCTCCCAGTCCAGTACACCAGTCACTTCTGGTCGGTGAGGTGCATATATCAAGTTATCCAGTCTAGAAATGAAAAGATATGATGAATATAATGTTGAATGCAAAAATAAGGTAATGTTTCAAATCTGTGGAAATTCTGTCTTCTGATATTACAGGGCAACATTTCAAAGCCAGGCGGTATGTGGTAACAACCAACTAGGGTCGAAAGGTCAGTGAAGGGGTCACCAAGAGTGGACTGCTCCCAGTCCAGTACACCAGTCACTTCAGGTCGTTGAGGGGCATATATCAAGTTATCCAGTCTAGAAATGAAAAGGTAATAGAGTAAATTACAATATTAAACATCTCCCCTTAAGCATAAGACAAAGCTGTAATACTTTTGTTTGTTTGGGGTTAAACATCATTTTTCAGCACATTTTAGGCCGTGTATGACGGTCAATTTTTAGTGGTGGAGGCAGATCACCCACTTATTCCTGGGCAGAACCAGTACTGTACTATATACTTCCTGCCATCTGTACGAATCGACACTACGTCTGACCAATTACACAGGAAATGCTTCACAGGATGGGTGTACAGTAGTTGCCAATCAAGACAATTTGTTTTCCCCATTTCCCGTTCATTCAACAGTCATGTTTGACTGAAATCCTAAGGTCCATAGTCCTGCCAAACATCAAGGTTCATTGGGTGTGGACTACAGAGTCGATAAAAACATCTGTGTTTGCAGGGAGTCATTTCAGTTGACGAGTTAGTGTTGTGTTTCAGCTATCTCTGGTCTGTTGTCTGCCTTGACGATTGGCGTTGTCATCTCCATGCACGAAGCTTGGCTTGGTTCTGTGTAAGAAGGCGGCGACCTCCATTATTACCATTTACATAAACTGCTTAGCTTGTTCTGTGTAGGAAGGCAGCCAATTCTGCCATAACGATTCATATAAGTTGCTTGGCTTGTTCTGTGTAGGAAGGCAGCCAACTCTGCCATTACAATTTATATATGTGCTAGGTTTGTTCTGTGCAGGAAGGCAGTCAACTCTACCATGACAATTTATATAAGCTGCTTGGCTTGTTCTGTGTAGGAAGGCAGTCAACTCTGCAGTTACAATTTATATATGCAGCTATGCTTGTTCTGTGCAGGAAGGCAGTCAACTCTACCATTACAATTTATATAAGCTGCTTGGCTTGTTCTGTGTAGGAAGGCAGTCAACTCTGCAGTTACAATTTATATATGCAGCTAGGCTTGTTCTGTGTAGGAAGGCAGCCAATTCTGCTGTTACAATTTATATATGCAGCTAGGCTTGTTCTGTGTAGGAAGGCAGCCAACTCTGCCATTACAATTTATATATGCAGCTAGGCTTGTTCTGTGTAGGAAGGCTGTCAACTCTACCATTACAATTTATATAAGCTGCTTGGCTTGTTCTGTGTAGGAAGGCAGTCAATTCTTCTGTTACAATTTATATATGCAGCTAGGCTTGTTCCGTGTAGGAAGGCAGCCAACTCTGCTGTTACAATTTATATATGCAGCTAGGCTTGTTCTGTGTAGGAAGGCAGCCAATTATGTTGTTACAATTAATACAGGCTTTCACTCTTGTTCTGTGTAGGAAGGCAGCCAATTCTGTCGTTACAATTTATATAAGCTGTTAGGCTTGTTCTGTGTAGGAAGGCAGCCAACTAGGCCATTACAATTTATCTATGCAGCTAGGCTTGTTCTCTGTAGGAAGGCAACCAACTCTGCCATTACGATGTATATGCTGTTTGGCTTGTTCTGTGTAGGAAGGCAGTCAACTCTGATGTTACAATTTATATATGCTGCTAGGCTTTTTCTATGTTGGAAGGCAGTCAACTCTGCCATTACGACGTATATAAGCTGCTTGGCTTGTTCTGTGTTGGAAGGCAGTCAACTCTGCCATTACGACGTATATAAGCTGCTTGGCTTGTTCTGTGTTGGAAGGCAGTCAACTCTGCCATTACGATGTATATAAGCTGTTTGGCTTGTTCTGTGTTGGAAGGCAGTCAACTCTGCCATTAAGACGTATATATGCTGCTAGGCTTGTTCTGTGTAGGAAGGCAGCCAACTCTGCCGTTACAATTTATATATTCTGCTTGGCTTGTTCTGTGTAGGAAGGCAGTCAACTCTGCCATTACAATTTACATAAGCTGCTTGGCTTGTTGACATTATTTGGTGGTACAGATGGATAATTATTCTGTTTTTTTTCAATGTTCTTGTTAATTTCATCGAACTTGCAACACACAATGAAACTATATGTCAATATATGGGCTCACATTCATTGCAAGTGGGACATAACGACTGGCTCAATATCAAGGTAAAACAGGTTTTAAATGACTCCTTTGCAATCATACTGGAAACCAGCAATATGGTATCTTAAGTTCTTGCCAGGTTTAAGTGGTTACATGTTTTCCTGTTGCTCTTGTGTACACTTAATATCTTCATAAGCATTTGTTGCAACATAAAAATGGTACCAAATCGCGCAAAATTGTCCGACTCAATATCAAGTCAGACTTGCCAGTACTTTACCCTACTGTTTCTACAGCTGGTCATATATTACTATCAAATGTTATTCATACAAGTATGTTTTATTAATTAAATGGTGCATTGTTATAAACAAATGATGTACAAATCAAGTTTTTGCAACATTTACCTGAAATCCCCATGTACAATTGTGCAGCGTTCATTTTCTGGTAAATGTGTGGGAATCCATTCCATCAGCTTGTTCATACTGTCAATCTCGTGGGTCTTACTGGATTCATATTGTCTTGCCCACCTGGTGAAGTTGCGTAACAAGTATCCACCTTAAATGACAAGATACTACAACATGTTAGTTGTGTTTTCCTTTATACAATGTTAAGACAGGAAGGATATAATTTTGTAATTAGAAAATAATAATTTTCCCCTTCGTTCTAAGTAAATAAAAAAAAACAAGAGGGTCTGAGGATCTACTTTGGCCCACGAGGGCTTGAGGATCTACTTTAAAAATGGCTTGTATACAATTAAAATAACTGAATATCTGAATTGGATTTTATAGTCGCACCAACAGCTAAGGTCATATGGAGACTTTCCAAATTCCACTGGTGGAGAAAGACCCCAGGTGCCCCTCTGGGCAATTTTCGTGCACAGACAGATACCTAGGCAGAACCACTGATGTTCCACAAGCCAGCTGGATAGCTTCCTCACATAAAGATTCCTAGGCCCCTGAGGGACTGAACCCGAAGCGGTGAGGGGCAAGTGATTTCAAGTCAGACTCTAATCACTCGGCCATTGACGCCCCACCAATCAAGAGAAAGTGATGTATGCATTCTATCGATAAAGCAATATTGTAATATTGTATTCTTTTTCTTTCTTTATCACATAACTTACGGTGTGGGAGTGGAATAACACCATTCTATATATTTTCGATATACCACTAGTTATATAACTATGCAAATAAGCACAGTACGCGCTGTAAAAAAAATCGATAACGACTATGATCCAATTTCCACGGTTTTATGTCGGTTTTCGCGCATTAAAGCGACAGGCAAAGTGCAATAAAAGTCGATATGTGAGTTATATGATAAATAGAATCTAACCATTCGTTCCCATTCATTAGTGTGGCAACACGTTTAATAAATTCAATAATGAATGAGTACTCATGTAAGATCCTCTATATATCCTTGTGATGTTGACATCTTATTTCCCTTTTAAAATATGAAAATTCAACCAAATAATGGCCAACTTGCATTATAACAATAGGAAGGAAATTCTGTCAATAGGATGCCATATAAGCATTGTACCGTCAAATAATATCAACAATCTAACCATGTGTTGGTAAAAAATCAAATACAAAATGAAGATGTGAGAGTGTTCACAGGGCAGAATATGGCATTTTTCAGTAAAAGGGCCATAACTCTGGTGTTACTAATCCAATCTGGATGGTTTTCGAACCCTGTCAGAGCTAACATCGTTATTAAGAGTTTGGCAAAAAAAAATCAAATAAAAAAAAAAATGAAGGCTCTATCGTGTTCACAAGACAAAAGTTAACGTACGATGGACATATGTCGTACAGACGACGGACATCTCGTTATCCCAAAAGCTCTTCTGGCCTGAGGTCAGTATTTTTCAAATTTTTCAAATTTTAACAAAGGGCCATAATTCTGTAATAAATTAGGCAATCAACAATGGGTAATGTAGAGGGACATAAGGTCATCAGTTGTTACGTGTATATGAAGTTTGGGAACGACCCTCCTGTTTGAGGAATTCAAGTAATAATTAAAGGACTGAAGGTCCTGAGTCGCCAAGATTGAACAGTGTGTCTTCTTGGTGAGGTTAAAGGTTATGTTAAATTTTACAGGTGTGGCGTATTAAAATGAAATGTTGATGCTTAGAACATGAGATTTTTTTTGTACTGAAAAATGCTTGGGACGGAATTATTTTTTGTAACCGCGTCGGTTTTGGTTTTCGAGTGTATGTCAGTGCTCACAGGCAATTATTTTAAGAGACAGGCCCAGGGCTTGTTGCTTCTGAAAATGGACAGGCCCTGATTTAAAATGGACAGGCCCTGATTTAAAATGGAAAGGTCCAATATTTTTTTCTTATTGGAAATTAGTCTTTATTTGCTTTTATACCACACATTTGTTACATATGTAGTAATCAAACTCAGAACCTCCTGACTATATTTATTTTTTTGCTACCACTTTATGCTCCTAGTCAGTGGACGTATTTACTACTTTGTTTCAAGTAAGTTAGAATAGAATATTACATAGTAATTTATAACCGATGCAAAGGAGAGTACTTGCACTTTTGCCAAACGATAATAATCAGAGCCGACTTGGTGAAATTGGAGCCAAGTTTTTAATCAGGTTTTATTAGACTATTAGGGCCTTTTTGTCACCACTTTCTACAAGTTAAAGAATTAGGAGCCTAGACTAAAAAACATTTAAATGTAGGATTCCAGGAACTCCTTACACCTTAAATAATGAATAGAAATATACTTTATATCTGTATCTATACATATATATTTATTTTTTTCCCACCAACATGTATTTGTAAAGGACAGTTTTTCTTATTTGAATACCGGTATGTAAAAAAAAAAAAAAAAAAAAATTATCCGAAATTATGTACCATCCGAACTACTATGACACTGCTGTTTTCACAAACATTCAATCGAAATACCATCAACTACGAACTTTTTTCATGCATTAATGTGTTTTGAATGCTAAAAATGGTATTTTTTATCAAAGAGGAAAGAAAACACAACCCTAATAGCAGGATAATGTATGCTGGTCGTAAACATACGGATGACTGCTTAACGATTATGCAAGTATTTTTTGACATAGCGGACGAAATTGGTGTACCGGTTGCTTCTGAAAAGACAATTTGGCCAACTACAGTGTTGGTGTTTTTGGGTCTGGAAATAGATTCTGAAAATATGTTAGTTCGAATTCCAAAAGATAAAATTTTGGAAATCAGAGAGAAAATCAGGGCTATGCAGTTTGCAAAGAAGACTACTTTACCTGAGATGCAATCTCTTATTGGGGTTCTAAATTTTGCCTGTAGAGCCATAGTTCCTAGTAGGCCTTTCATTAGCCGGTTAATTAATCAAACGAAAGGGTTGAAAAAGCCATTTCATCGACTACATGTTACTAGAGGTATGAAAGAAGACTTACAAATGTGGAATGAATTTTTTCATAGTTTTAATGGGATTTCGGTTTTTCACGAGAGATTTTGGGTTACAAATGATGATGTTCAGTTGTTCACAGATGCATCCGGTTGCGCGTTTGGCGCCTTTTTTGAAGGTAGATGGGTGTATGGCAGTTGGCCAGTTAAATGGCATGAGCAAAAGTTAACTCAGGATATTTCTGTGTTGGAAATGTTTCCAATTTTAGTTTGTGTGGTAGTTTGGGGAAATTTTCTCAGAAATAAGAAAATTTTATTTCGTTCAGACAATCAGGCGGTGGTACACATCATTAATAGTATGACATCAAAGTCAGAGGATGTTATGATAATAGTTCGGGCTTTGACTTTGGAATGTTTAAAATTTACCATTGCAATTAAAGCCAAACATATTTCTGGGAAGAAAAACGTGTTAACAGATGCTCTTTCACGCTTGCAGGTACAGAAATTTCGTCGGCTAGCTCCATGCGCAGAGCAAGAACCTTATCCTGTGCCGATCCATCTATTCGAAATATTCAATCCGGTGTGAAGGCGATGGTAGCCTCTAGCATTTCTGCTAATACTAAAGCAGTGTATAAAGGGGCTATTAAGAAGTTCAACGCTTCAGGATAGGTAGGGCAACGGATTTGGCTATGGATGGGGTTTCCAATGCTTTAATTCAGAACATGGGCAGGTGGCAAAGTACTGCATATAAAAAATATATTCGTTGTTAGTTGTAACGATATGATTGTGTCAACTTGGTTATAAATGTGCAGTAATGGATATATTTTATTTACAGATGTTTATCTGGTAAGCGACTCATTGATTTATTGGGCCGAACAAAGGGCTTTGTTCAGGCAGAAGCCACATTTGACCTTGGAAAAAATGGGTGTTAAATTGATTTGGCGGGGATCACGCGTTCTAACTTGGGAAGACAAACCGAATAAGCTCACTTTGCGCCAGGAGCTTCAGTGGATTAGTCTGCAGAGAAGGTCTCCTGCACTGATTGTGTTACATTGCGGAGGCAATGATGTAGTGCGTGTTCCAGCACAAAAAATGCTGCGCATGGTAAAGCGCGATTTTGTTTTTTTTATTTAGAACTTTTCCAAAGACTAAAGTTGCGTGGTCTGACATTCTGCCACGGTTAAACTGGCACTTTTCATGGCCCGACTCATCGTCTAAAGCGCTGGACGACAAAAGAGTTCGTTTTAATAGGATGGGACATCAAGCAGCACTATTGTCATCTAAGGGCAGGGTCATTAAGCATGAAGTCACACTGGATGAACCTGGGTTTTTTCGCCGTGGTGGCTGCCATCTGTCGGATGTGGGTTGTGACATATTCTTAAACTCTTTGCAAGGTGCTATTGAATCCTTCTTAACATCCGACAGCTTAAAGTTCCAGTGAGAGGTCCGCCTAGAATTGGGGGTCAACAGCCTGTTTTTCATAGGCATTCCAACAGTCTGTTTTCGTGGCGGAATTCTGGCGGTCGACAGTCCCATTATTTTAGTGTCGCAGCGAATATCTATGGTGGCAATACGGTAGATTTTACTTGCAGTAAGATCTGGTTTACTAATGTCACTTTGTAGATATTTGGCGGCAAATAAAATTTCGATCTATTTGGCTAGTTCCCAAGTTTCTTGGCAACTTGTATTTCCTATAGAGCAAATTTTATATTATGCGAATTCTATTATATGAATTCTTTCAAAAAAGCAGTGTATTGTATTGCCGCAGTTTTAGGTGGCCAGCGAGAGCCAATGAGGTTTATAAAGGCCAGCGAGCCAGATATATAAAGGCCAGCGAGCCATGTTATATAAAGGCCAGCGAGCCACTTAAATATGAAGGCCAGCGAGCCATTTGGTTATATAAAGGCCAGCGAGCCAGTTTGTTATATAAAGGCCAGCGAGCCAGTTTGTTATATAAAGGCCAGCGAGCCAGTTTGTTATATAAAGGCCAGCGAGCCAGTTTGTTATATAAAGGCCAGCGAGCCACTTAGTTGCATAAAGGCCAGCGAGCCAATTAGTTATTTAAAGGCCAGCGAGCCATTTAGTTTTAAAGGCCAGCGAGCCAATTTCATTATAGGCAATACAATGAGCTGCCGGGATAACCGCTTGGATTCCGCCTCGCTTCAATACATGTAGGGCTGTGACCATATCTGCCAAACAAAATGTTGATTTTATAATTTGTTGACTAATTGGGTAAAGTTATGAAAAGATAATGTTGTTTGTTCAGTATTTTAATTCTTGAATATTTGAGAATATTCCCGAATGCGAAGGTGCGTTGTTTCGTTACAATTTGATATCATAAAATAACTACAATATTTACGGACATTTAGTTCCCAATTTGTTATCTAGGTCAAACATGTCATGAGCGGCACATCCGGGTAACTAAGCTATTGATTCCATTCATGAAATATATATGCGTGTATTATTGCGCATAGTATTTCAGTTCCTTTTTCAAAAAAGACACGTATATACTGTATACAATGACAATTATTCACAATCAGTAGTTATTATTCGGTATGTCAGTCACCTTATGAAATTAAGTTATACTTGAGGCAGTTAAAGGAACTACATTCTCGAAGTGCATTCTCGAAGTGCGTAAATCTTCCAATCCGATTTTTGGTGTATTAATGTGCATAATATTTCAGTAAACCTACAAAAAAGACACGTTTATACTGTATACAATTACAATTATTATAATCAGTAGTTATATTACTCAGTATATATAACGTTCATGTCAGTCACCTTATCAAATTAAGTTGTATTTGAGGCAGTTAAAGGGGACAACATTGCCGAAAGCGGTAAAGCTCCTCACCTGTTTTAAAAACTCACTATTCAGAAATTGCACTATATACATACACGATTCCAAAGAGCCAGCCATGCTGATGCATGGCGACTCAAAAATGTGCTACGCGATGAGACGCGATGCAATGCAACAACCATGTGCTATGCAACACATGTGAAAAACATGTGTTACGCGACGCAACGAGACGTTACGGACAACGTGATTCCTATATAGCCCCCACTTCACTTTGTGAAAGTGGGGATATAAAAATAACAGAACCTACCTTGCTTGCCATAATCCTGCAGTTGAGCAGCATTGATATCTACAGTGTGGATCTTACAGAGCGTCTTCACCATTTCTGAATAAATCAGTCTCCTCTCCTCCGGAGAATTATCAGTGAGAAGATGATCTTGAAATATACGTCCTGGCATGTGCTCCATCATGTAAAACTGCGTCCCCAGCACACTGCAAATTAAAGCAAAGGCTACAAGATAGGGAAGATACATACTTAAAAAGTTTTAGAACTTTTTCTTCTTTTTTTCTCCTCCTGTGGAACTTTTTTAGAATAAATTAAAATGGCCTAACTACGCATCTATTTAAGAAGTCTGAAATCTGTAGAACTAGTAGTATGAGTGACCACGTGTTACCATAGGCAATGACACATTTTTAAACTTTACTTACATTTAGTGAACATGAACATTTTATATTCGCTTTTAATAAATAAAGTCTTTCAAAAGTAACCAACCATAAACAAGCACTTGACATGGAACAATAGTCATAACTAATGCATTTTCTAACTTAACCTAGATTTTGTCTACCTGTACATCAAACTTGGAATTTACCTGACATCCTCACACAGTCCCAACATTTTAGGGACAGGCACACCCTGGGTTCCCACAGCTTTCATCACTTTATATTCCCGCTCTACAGCATGGGCCGATGGTAACAGCTTACCTGGCTGAAACATTGGTGGGAACGAAATACATTACAAATAGTCCTACATAGCAAAGTACATCACAAATAACAAGACCCCCAAAAGGTCATGTATAGCTCTACCGACTACATGTAAACCCAAGAGGGCCATTGTCTTGAATTTCTCACCTTATGAGCTTTGCCATTGTAGACGGTGCAATAGTTACAGAAACAGGTGCGATAAAAAGGTCTGTTCAAGTTCACAGAAGAATATTTTTTGATTTTTGTCCACATAAAAGTCTACGCTAAACAATGACCCCTGCACCAGTGCCAAGTTTGACTGCAGTGTCGTAATTTGAACAAACTTGTAAAGGACCACAAGCTCATGCTTCATGCAACATCAGAGCTACATGACTGGTGGTTTCAGAAAAGAAGATTTTTCAAATATTTCCCCATATTATTATACGTAAAACATGCGACCCATGGGGTGAGGCCAAATCTGAACCCAGGGTTACCATTGGAATGAACTTGGTAGAGGACCGTAAGCTTATGCTCCACACAAACAATTAGACCTCTAGCTGTTGTAGTTTCAGAGAAGATTTTTTAAAGATTTTCCTATATAACTGTCTGATAAAAAGTGTGAAGTTTCACTATTTGAACAAACTTTGTAAAGGATCCTAAGCATATGCTACATGCAATATATGAGAGCTCTATACCTATACCTCTATACCTTGTGGTTTCAGACAAGTTGTTTCCAGATGTTTCCCTATATAAGGCCTAAAAAAAAAGATGTGTGTTTCCGGTTTCCCGACCGACCCTACTTTATCACCGCCGACCCTAAATATTTTTTTTTTATTCAAATGATAATTTTATTAGCCAGAGTTGTTAAGCATCTAATCTGGATTGCAAAGGTTATCAAAAAGTTGCCTTAGTACAAAAATGGCATAATGTATGCAAACAATATATATATAAAAAAAAATCTAAAAAAAAAAAAACTTTTTCCTACCTACCTACCCTAACTTTTAAACAGGGTGAAACCAGAAACACACATATTTTTTTTTAGGCCTAATGCCAAACGTGCGACACCATGGGCTGTGCAAAATCTGACCACAAGGTCACCATTTGAACGAGCTTTTAACAATTAATCTTTCAATACCTTTTTCACGAATTACCGTAGAGTTACTGCACTTTTTGTCAAAAAATGGCCAGGCTAGGGAGTCTTCACAATTTTTTTAAAAAAAGCACCGTATGTTGTGTGTGCCACGAACAATGTTTCCAACACATTTAAATATTTTTCTGTGAACAATAATATATTGTTGTTTTATCTAGTCATTTATTGTGTTATAGACAAAGGCACATACCGGTTTCTTCCTGAGCACCATGTTTTTGCCAGCATATTTGATAAAGTAGGTCGGATTGGACTGACCATGGTCAAAACATCGCACGATAGGCTCCTCTATAGTTAAAATAAAAATATATCAATGTTAAAAGATTACGCTTCCAATCAAAATAGTTGTGCTGTTATACATGCATGAACGATTTCAAATTTTGCATACATTTTGAAGTATCTTAATTTGTGTTTGAACAAATGCATATTAAAGGGACACACGGCAATCTTGAAGTCTTTATCAAGCATTAAAATTAGCCTCTCGATTTATTAATCCAGTATCATTTTAACTTTAAATCTGCTTGCATATATTTAAATAAAAAATTTCTATGTTATTCTACCATAGGTTTAAATATATTATTGGTGAAATATAATCAACAGTTAATAATATGTAAAAACAATTTGCTTTATATAATTTTTATAATTCATATTAATGATTAAACAAATGCAATTTATGTAGAAAAACTAACGGGACGCCTCGAGATTTGTAAAAATCAAGATTGTTGTGTGTACCTTTAAATAAAACAGACACTAAACAGACACTACTAACTACTATAACAGGAGACACTACTTTTATATTACGTTTATTCATAACAAAAATCGTCTTCATATTAAAAATATTATGAAAATAAATAACTTATCTTGACACTGTTTCTAACATTTTGAACTTATCAACTTCATCCTAGTCAACAGTTCACTCCCTTGGATGACCCCATCCTGGAGTCCCGGGTATATTTTAATGGAATAGCCCTTACTGTATGCCTACCTTTTAAATGTAGTTTCAGTGCCCAGTTTACTGTATGCATACCTTTTGAATGTAGTTTCAGGGCCCAGTTTACTGTATGCATACCGTCTGAATGTAGTATCAGTGTCCAGTTTACTGTATGCATACTGTTTAAATGTAGTTTCAGTGCCCAGTTTACTGTATGCATACCTTTTGAATGTAGTTTCAGTGCCCAGTTTACTGTATGCCTACCGTCTGAATGTAGTATCAGTGCCCAGTTTACTGTATGCATGCCTTTTAAATGTAGTTTCAGTGCCCAGTTTACTGTATGCATACCTTTTGAATGTAGTTTCAGTGCCCAGTTTACTGTATGCATACTGTTTAAATGTAGTATCAGTGCCCACTTTATAATTACTGTATGCATCCCTTTAGAATGTAGTTTCAGTGCCCAGTTACTGTATGCATACCTTTAGAATGTAGTTCCAGTGTCCAGTTTACTGTATGCATATGTTTAGAATGTAGTTTTAGTGCCCACTTTACTTTATGCATACCTTTGACTGTCATTTCAGTGCCCAATTTACTGTATGCCTACCTTTATAATGTAGTTTCAGTGCCCAGTGTACTGTAAGCATACCTTTAGAATGTAGTTCCAGTGTCCAGTTTACTGTATGCATACCTTTATAATGTAGTTCTAGTGTCCAGTTTACTGCATGCATACCTTTGACTGTCATTTCAGTGCCCAATTTACTGTATGCCGACCTTTATAATGTAGTTTCAGTGCCCAGTGTACTGTATGCATACCTTTATAATGTAGTTCCAGTGTCCAGTTTACTGCATGCATACCACTGACTGTCATTTCAGTGCCCAATTTACTGTATGCCTACCTTTTGAATGTAGTTTCAGTGCCCAGTTGAGGTAACTCTTCAATTTCTTTTCATCAAGTCTCAACCGTTTAGGTACACGCCTTGTCCCCTCCATATAGCCCTGTACTGGAAACCCAATCATTTCACCGAGGTCCCTCACTGCCTGGTCTGGATCACTCACCTGGAGGTATAGGACAACAGTGAGGCCAATAGTAGGATAAATTTAATACTCAAATGACAACATGCAGTTTAAATAGAGTAACAACAATAACATGGTTTAAACATATCACACCTGACAAAAATCCTGCAATCCCATTTTTTGACGTTTAAAAAAATGTGACTATTAAATAGTGCAGAACGTGTCGCAAATCCAGTCATGTGACATTAAGCCGTCAACAACGTGACATTTAGTTTTATTTCAGTGCGTTTGTGAGTAAAACTGTCAAAAACAATTAAATAGGCAGTAACGGGTTAATCAGTATTGAAATGTTGACTTAGCAGAGCATTAAACATGATTTGCGACTGTTAAACGACAGATATACTGTAGCAAAATTCAAAACTTCAATGCAATTAACCCTATAATCATGGTTGGATCTTTGCTGATAGTGACCAGACACTTACTTGTACATAAACACGTCATTGCCATGCTGTTTTCTAGCCATCCTCGTACACCAAAAGTAATTTCCAGTGCTATTTTAATTGTTTCTAATTCACAGCCTCTTTACAACAACAGCTAGTTTTACTTCAAAAACTACTTTATCACTGTACTGTATTTTATTCTTAGTGCAGCGTCCGAAACTGAAACATCTGAATTAGTGTTGAGTGATTGCACTTATTGGAGACTTGAGTATTCGTATTTACATCGACGAATCTGATTACACGCTTTTAGATCCACTGAAGCGTATGATACTTTCAACCCTAGTAACTGAAGCAAGCTCCATTGTCAATATCATGTGGTAATTTGGATCATCGAAGTTTATAGTAATTTTTTTTTGTGGTTGCTCTCAATTGACCATGTTTTGTAAGCCACAATTTGATTGGCTGATGGACTAAATGCATGGCTACCTAGGTTTACTACAAATAGAAATAGCATATACTTCGTATTGATAGAGCAGAGGTTAGAATATTACATATCATATTTCCCCTAATAAGAGCGCCTCCCCTAAGAGAAGCCCCGTCCCCTTCACCCCCACCCCACAACCCCCACCCCCACACAGTCAATGTTTTTTTAAGGACGAAAAAAAAGTTTAAAAAATATTAATGGGTTTTCGATCTTTTGTATAACCATAATATTTTTAATTTTAATTTTAATTTTGTAAGAGTGCCCCTTTTTCATTTTGCATAGAGCTCGGGCGCTGCTATTACGTATTAGGGGAATCACGATAGTTCTTTATGACGGATGCAAATGAGAGTAAGAGTGACCTACCTTGATGGTCCTGATACCAAAGTTCTGTGCTGCCTTCAGGTTACCTCCTATGTCATCTAAGAATATGCACTGGTCCCCAGGTAAATTAAGTTTACCCAGGCATAGCTCATAGATCTTAGGGTCAGGTTTTCGGTAACCAACCTTGCAGGATTCTACAACCTGTATAAATATAACATAATTGATAAATTTCACACAGTCATGTACTTGGCATCATAGAGCCAGGTTCAATAACTCTTGCTTTTATTTTAGCAAAATTATGGCCTTTTATACTTTTAACAATTTGGTTAGATTTTTTTATGTAAGTTTGTATCTCGGAAACTACTTCCTATAATGGATTGAAACCTCACGTCTTTGGCAGCATTAGCAACTCATTTTTTTTAACAAAAATATGGACTCTTTTGTACCGTACTTAAAAAATTTTAGATAAAATTTTGTATGAAAGTTTGTATCTCCAAAACTACTTTACATAATGGAATGCAACTTCACACTCGACTTTGGAAACTTAAGGCAAAACATGATAGACTAACGTCTGCAATGACAGGCGGTGCCTCTTGTTATTGTTTCCTTGTAACCCAAACATCAGTTGAAGGATGGTGTTCATATTTAGATTGCCTAGGATGTGTTGATGACAATGAAGCTTCAAATCCAGGGTCTGACAATATTTCTTGAAAAGACCCTCTTTTTTTTTTTAAGGTTTCAAGTGTTCAACTATTTATAGTGTAAACAGTGACCATATTGGATGTTGCGTTGATTTAATTTTAACAAACTTGAAAGCCACTGTCCTAATTATCATTTATGTAAAGTTTGGTCAAAACTGACTAAGTGGTTTCTGAGAAGAAGCAGTTAAAACAAAAATTAACTCCAATAACACACAGACGGATGAATAGAGGACAGACAAAGAGTGATCCCAGTAGATCATCTTTGAGCCTTTGGATCAGGTGAGCTAACAATAGCACAGATCAACATTGACGTCACAAAATATAACCGTTAATTTCACGAAAAGATTGAGCCATTGAACAATCGATGCACAATCCATTTCAATAGATTCTCGCTCACTTTTCAGACAATTGAATTGAATTGAATTGGGTTTTACGGCGCACCAACACATGGAAGGTTATATGGCACCTAACAGGAATGAACATGCCAGGCTCATCCTCCATTTACATCAAGATAAAATATGGAGAATGGGGCTTGAACCTTCTAACCTGCAGAACTGCAGAGTTGCTGCAAATTCTATAGTAAACACTCCATTTACTACGGAGCCGCGTTTCCACGTTTGCATACGCGGTTATGATGAAAACCTTGAATTAATGAGCATGATAAAAAATGACAAAATGAACTTGAAGGGGGTGTCCTACCCCTCTGCCTCTAGCGGGATTTGCAGTGGTTTTATTCTTCCCCGGCAACCACACGGGGACACTTTTCAGACAAAATCATCAATAACTGTACAAGTGAAATCTATTTTTAATAACAATTTTGAAGCAATATCAATCCGTACTATGAAAAAACTCATTTCCATTTACCACATCAAACAGGGACAAGTCCACAGGAATATAGCTTGTTTTTGTGTCCACGTTGAACCAGTTGTTTGTTAGAAGAGCTGTTTTCATGCCCTCTGCCCTCACACACTTGACTGCGTCTATCAGCTGTGGATATGGCTTGGTTATGTAACGGTTGAAACTTGGCATCAGGTCAGACATGTCCACGGACTTTCCTAGCTGTAGTCAGAATTGTAACTGTCAAGACTGCTTCAGAAACAAATTTAAATGCTCATAGATTTCACTCTAAGGGAATTTGAAAGGGAATTTATATTTCCCCCACCCCAACAGAATTTTTGGGAATAAGTCTGAAGAGTTGGGTATTATTTAAGAGATAACCATGCTAAGATTTTCAATCTGGGATGGTATGTGAGTGATTTTACGTTCTGTAATTTCGTTTTATGTTGACGCGGTATCGGAGCTGTAAAACATAATTTCAGACCGTAAAACCAACCACATACCGTCCCAGATTGAAAATCTTAGCATGGTTACCTCAATTCTAATGCTTTCTATTTAAAAGCCAGAAATATAAAGTAAAATCATATATACACACTTGTTTTTCTTTGAAAACTCAATTTCATCGGTAACAGCATTTTGTTGACTTCATCCAATGACGTCGCTTGTTACAACATTATGTGATGTCACATATTTTTCAGACAGTAAATCGGGTATTTTACGCAAATTTGAGACGTTGGCCAATGGTGTTACGCGTCAACTTATAGCTGCATTAGAATCAGAGTTTAGTATTCTTGGTGTGACTTGGCTGGATTTTGGGGCTTTATCATCAGTTTAGTTGATTCTGGTCAACATCTGGCAGAAAACGTTTATTTATTAGAACCTTTTCTAAACCTTATGATGCAACCTGTATCTTTGGCATTTCACAATAGGGGCTTTTCTAAATCTTACTAGGATCCAGAAAGGGTTTGTCTTAACCTTTGTCCAAAACGTTGAGCCGCTGCATTTGGCTAAGGGATCCGGATTTGCGATATTAGGGGATTTAGTTCACTAAATAAAGTTGCCTTGTCCTAATGCTCTTTCCCCTTTTTCAAGGATGCAGCAACATTTGCATCTTGCTTTGAATGCAAAATGTTCCTTGTTGTTTGGTAGAATGCCGACTCTAGATGAATGGTGTCTATTTATAGCAGTGAGCTCTATGCTCAACTTTACAGGCTGTCACTATATAAATATCCCAGTGAGGGTGACAGTGGATATTGTCAAACTGAGGAAAATAATGCCGACCGAGGCGAAGCGATTTAATTTATTATACCGAAAACAAGAAGTTTTGTGGGGTGCGGTAGGGTGGGGTCTTATCATTCTTATTGAAAAAAGAGGATGTTTTTATTTATTTATTAACCATTTTCAATTTAAGTAACAAGTTATGGTCAACACAAACATTATTCATATCTTAAAAAAAAAAGTACATTATATCAACATTTTAGAATATAAACAACATAATAGATCTACATGTACTAATAAAGTGTTCACTGATTCATTTGCTCATAACGTGTTCGTCATGGAAAAAAACAATATCTATTTATAAACTTGCTGTGACTTCGGATTTTATAGAAATATATTGATTCCGAGATGATGCGATTGAGAGGGTAACATAAAACAAATGCTACCCTTCAATGACGTCACTCCAGGGTGTATCATTACAACAGCGTACGAAAGCGCGAAATGTTAAATAGCAGTCTATGTGAATTTAACATGAGAGATCGACATGAGGTATAATAAACTTGAATACCCCGCTATAGAAATATGACATGATACCCCATCCAGTCACATTATACCAACACCGAGCCAATCATTCTTAGAACTACCCTTTACAGGCTGCATATCAAGTAAGGGAGTATTCATTCATCTAATGACATTCACCTAACACACGTTCCTCACTGAACAAATACTGTAGTGTGATCATATTGAGGTACCTGTTGTGAACATTCTTCACTGAACACCTTAGCAAATTCTGGCAGATTTAGCTCCCCATTTTCCAATCGTGTCCATGCTCCAGACGCCTTGTTGGATAAGATGGTCTTCAAAATGATTCCTTCCGGAAGGTTCTTCTGTCTCTCAAACTCTGAAATTAAACTTTGCTTTGAATAAAAATTATCAAGGCAGATTTTTCTCAACTTGTGAGTTGGATAAGATGGTCTTCAAAATGATTCCTTCCGGAAGGTTCTTCTGTCTCTCAAACTCTGAAATTAAACTTTGCTTTGAATAAAAATTATCAAGGCAGATTTTTCTCAACTTGTGAGTTCAAGTATATGTGATAAGAACTAGAAATACCATCATAAATGACATTACAGTAGCAGTCTTGTTCCATAACGATATGCACATTTTCATATAGTTCCCTGAAACTATGTCCTCATTCCATGTGAGTGGATCGGGGTAGTTCCGGGGTCTCGACTGATTGGTCATTTTGAAATTTCCCTAGCCCTAATTTCTAAATCAATATGACATACGGTTTTGTGAAGTAGTCAGTACAAATTGCATATAGGCTGTGAGCTAGTAGGAGAAACCCTCCCCCCCCAGGGGGAATTTTGTAGGGTATGATTTTCTGAAAGAACATACAGTAAGTTTCAAAATGAGACATGTGTGCCATCTGAGCGTTGGGGCTTTAGTGAGTTTTGGGGGAAAACGTTGCGTTTTTAGACAAAAATCGCCGAAATCTGGAATTATTTTTTAGAAAAGTAATAAAATATATTAGAACCAATTTGAATTGATGGAATCTTTCTCAGAACGCATCTCTACGTGTCCCAAAATATAATTTGTGGATCCGATGCTAAAATATTGAGATTTTGGGTAAAAATGTTAAAAAATTGAATAAAATCGCTGATTTCTGTAATACATTGGGGATATTTAACTAAAAAATATAAAAATATCTAATACAATAGAAAAAAGAAATATTGTAACCTTTTTGGGCAGGGTAAGGTCGGGTGATTCAGTAGAAAAAAGTCCCAAACCGCATGATGTTTGGAAATGCCTTAATTTTGGGGCGAAAAATGTGTATTTTTGTCAAAAATCGCCGGAATCTGGAATTATTTTTTGAAATTAGTTTGAACATAAACTTATCAAACTGAAGCAATAGAATGTTGCACGGCATACATATTCAAGTTTTTCCTGACACATTATATAACATATGTGCTCAAATATTGGCATTTTAGGGCAAAATGTTGGAAAAAATGACAAAAATCACTGATTTCTGTAATCCATTGGGTTATTGGGTTAAAATATAGAAACAAATTTAATACAATTGAATAAGGACATATTGTAACATTTTTGGATAGACAAAGGTCCAATAATTAAGTAAAAAAAATTCCCGAACCGTATGATGCTTGAAAATGCCTTATTTTTTAGGCGAAAAATGTGTATTTTTGTCAAAAATCGACGGAATCTGGAATTATTTTTGAAAATAGTTTGAACATAAACTAATCAAATTGAAGTTATATAATGTTGCACAGCATACATATTCAAGTGTTTTCTTGCATCATATATAACATATCTGCTGAAATATGTTGGAAAAAAGGACCAAAATCACTATTTCTGCAATCCATTGCGGGTATGGGGTTAAAATCTAGAAAAATATATAATACTGGTACAATAGAAAATAGACTGTAAGCTAGTAGGAGTAACCCTCACCCCAAGGGGAATTTTGTACACCCTATTTTTCTGAAAGCCCATTATGTGTAGAGCATTTTGGAACATGTACGTGTACCAACTGGCGACTTGGACTTTATCACGTTACCGGTATTTCGAACATGATACATAGAGCTATATACAGTATACGTTATAAATAGAGAAATAGTGTTGAGCGACGCTCTGCGTACGGCCACTGGGCCGACCCACAGATTTTGCGACACAACGGGACCGGTGGCCAGCTGTTGGCAAAGGTCCCCAGTACATGTAGCACTCGGTCGCTAGTCCATATTAAGAGAAAGGCTACCCGAGTTTGAGTTTCGAACATGGCACATAGAGCTATATACAGTTATATAGAAGGATATAGTGTTGAACAACCTTCGGCCGATGGCCGCTGGGCCGACACAGATTGGGTGACACAACGGGACTAGTGGGCAGCTGTCGGCAAAGGTCCCGGCAACGCGTGGCATTCAATCGCTAGGCTGTATCAGGGGGGATGCTACCCGAGTTCGGGTCTCGAACCTCGTAACTTACCTAGAGATTTATACAGTATAGTTATGTATGTATAGAGGGAAATAGCATTGAGTAAACATCGGCTGATGGCCGCTGGACCGATCCACATATTTTATGACACAACGGGACTGGTGGCCAGTCGTCGGCAAAGGTCCCCGCGATGCGTGGTACATGGTGTCTAGGCCTTATCAGGGTGAGGGCTACCCGAGTTCGAGTCTCGAACATGGCACATAGAGCTATATACAGTTATATAGAAGGATATGGCGTTGAACAACCTTCGGCCGACGGCCGCTGGGCCGACACAGATTGGTCGACACAACGCAACGGGACTAGTGGGCAGCCGTTGGCAAAGGTCCCAGCAACGCGTGGCATTCAATCGCTAGGCTGTATCAGGGGGGAGGCTACCCGAGTTCGGGTCTCGAACCTCGTAACTCACCTAGAGCTTTATACAGTATAGTTATATATGTATAGAGAGAAATAGCGTTGAGCGACCATCGGCCGATGGCCGCTCGACCGATCCACATATTTTGTGACACACCGGGACCGGTGGCAAGCCGTCGGCAAAGGTCCCCGCTATGCGTGGTACATGGTCCCTAGGTCTTATCAAGGTGTGGGCTACCCGAGTTCGAGTCTTGAACATCTAACATAGAGTTATATACAGTTAAATAGAGGGAAATAGCGTTTAACGACCTTTGGCCGATAGCCGCTCGGCTGACCCACATATTTTATGACACAACGGGACCAGTGGCCAGCCGTTGGCAACGGTCCTCGCTACGCGTGGCACTTGGTCCCTAGGTCGTATCAGGGGGAAGGCTGCCAGAGTTCGTGTCTCAAACATGCCACATAGAGCTATATAGTACATAGCTTTGAACGACCCGCAGCCGACGGCCGCTGGGCCTACCCACAGGTATTGTGACCCAACGGGAACGGTGGTCAGCCGGAGGCCACGGTTCTCGCTATGCGTGGCACTCAATCCCTAGGTCGTTTCAGTGGGATGGCTTCCCGAGTTCGGGTCTCGAACATAGAACCTAGAGCTATATACAGTATAGTTATATAGAGAGAAATAGCCTTGAGCGACCCAATGCCGATGGCCGCTGGGCCGACCCACAGGTTTTGTGACTCAACGGCGTGGCACTGGGTTGCTAGACCGTATAAGGGGAGGGCTACCTGAGTTCGGGAGGACGGGGGGGTGTCTACAGCCAGCTCAAAAACTAGTAAATGATGTGTTGTATTGTTCGGGAGGTTCTGTCATACCATTTTTTAACAAATTCTTATAAGGTATCAGCTAGAGCAGGCTTGTTTGAGCAAATAAAATGTCAGCCTACCATGCACTCCTTGGAAACATATGATGGGTCAATGGCAATATCGCCAGGTGAGAATAAGAATGTTCCATAAAAGAAAGACGGCACTTTTTTCTCTCATCTGGCGATATGTCGTTGTAACATGTATGTTTAAATTACTTTTTGAAGAAAACAATCCAGATTTCGTTTATGTTTTATTAAAAACACATTTTCCTCCAACAAAATAAAGCAGCATTTACCATCTTCTGATGGGTTTTCTGGTATATTATTGCACATTGGACTGCAAAAATGTTACAATATTTTTTTCCCCATTATTTCTATGCACTTTTAATTGTTTCCCAATACCTCAATGCATTACAGAAATCGGCGATTTTAGTCATTTTTTCAACATTTTGCCCTAAAATATAAATACTTGAGCATATATGTTATATCTGATACAATAAATGACTTGGATATGTATAGTGTGCAACATTTTATTGCTTCAATTTGATAAGTTTATGTTCAAACTATTTTCAAAAGATAATTGGAGATTCCGTTGATTTTTTACGGAAATACACATTTTTCGCCTGAAAATTAAGGCAATATTTTAAACATCATATGGTTCATGAATTTTTTCTACTTAATTATTGGACCTTTGTCTATCCAAAATGTTACAATATGTCTTTATTCTATTGTATTAAAAAAAAAAATTCTAAATTTTAACCCAATACCCAAAATGGATTACAGAAATCAGTGAGTTTTGTCATTTTTTCCAACATTTTGCCCTAAAATGCCAATATTTGAGCACATATGTTATATATGATGCCAGGAAAAACTTGAATATATATGCTGTACAACATTTTATTGCTTCAATTTGATCAGTTTATGTTGAAACTAATTTTAAAAAATAATTCCAGATTCCGGCGATTTTTGACAAAAATACACATTTTTCGCCCCAAAATTAAGGCATTTCCAAACATCATGCGGTTTGGAACTTTTTTCTTTTTAACCACTGGACCTTGCCCTGCCCAAAAAGATTACAATATTTCTTTTTTCTATTGTATTAGATATATTTCTAATTTTTAATTAAATACCCCCAATGTATTACAGAAATCAACGATTTTATTCAATTTTTTAACATTTTTACCCAAAATCTCAATATTTAAGTATCGGATCCATAAATTATATAGTGGGACATGTAGAGATGCGTTCCGAGAAAGATTCCATCTATTCAAATTGGTTCTAACATATTCCATTCTTTTTCTGAAAAATAATTCCAGATTTTGGCGATTTTCGTCTAAAAACGCAACGTTTTCCCCCAAAACTCACTAAAGCCCCAACGCTCTGATGGCACACATGTCTCATTTTGAAGCTTAATGTATGTTCTTTCAGAAAATCATACCCTACAAAATTCCCCCTGGGGGGGGAGGGGGGTCTACAGCCAGCTCAAGAACTAATAAGTACGCATACGTTTTTCACCAAATACACATTAAAAATGAAAGTAATGCGTGCAAAATGCATTAAAAATCACTGATTAATATTGAGAACCTAATTCCTGCATGCACACTTCAATAGCTTGGAAAAATCGAGTGCGCCCAGTCATTCTCAATAGATGCTTATTGAAGTTTGAGGTAAAAACCTGTGCCTCCAGCAATTACAAGTAGACTCTTCGACTCGTGCTTGCATTTTTGTTCACTGTTTGACATCAATTACGGTAATGACATTTGGCAGATTGTTTGTTTTGTTTGGTGTTCAATGTCATTTTTAGCATATGTTAGGCCATAAAATAATGATGAGTGATTTTTTTTCTTCAAAAAAGACAGACAGCAAAGTTAAATGTATATATAAGAGGAAGAGGAAATACGCAATATTTTGTTTGGTAATGACTAGGAGTAAACAATTTACATTAGTTCTAGGTCCAAAACTTGTTTTTAAGAACACGCATTTGTACATGTAAATGTGTAATATATTTTTCGTTCATACATACAACACTCATAGTGCTGAAAGCTTATCTGGAGCATTGAGTGAACGTGTTTCTTTACTACAGACCGACTACACTTCAAAGGTAACATTTCTACAAAGTTTCATTAATATCAATCCAGTAGTTTCAGAGGAGTAGTCGCCACAAGTTTTTACAATATAACGCTATGTAAACAAAGATGGCCACCAATGGCCATGTATAACATCAAATAAAAATTGTTTTGTTTAGGACCAACTACATGTCATGTTAGTCATTTTGGTAAAGGTTCTAAAATCAAAACACTTTATGGCATAAAATTGTATTTTAAAAATTCTATTTTTAACTGTGACGGCCCTCTAGTATTTCAGGTCAACCTATTTTTATTTAATTAGGATCAACTAGACATCTAGGGCAACAATCCTGTGAAGTAACATGAAAATCTATCAAGTAGTTTCAATGGAGTAGTTGCCACAAAAAAAGGTTCATGGGCATACAGACGGACGGCGGATGCTGCACTAAGACATAAGCTCTGTTAACTATGAGAATAATGCATGTTTGCACACTACTGCTCAGCACACATGTTGTACCAATGTTGCTCAGCAAGCAAGTTTGTACCATTGTTGCTCAGCAGGCATGTTGTACCATTATTGCTCAGCATGCATGTTTGTACCATTGTTGCTCAGCACGCATGTTTGTACCATTGCTGCTCAGCAGGCATGTTGTACCATTGTTGCTCAGCAGGCATGTTGTACCATTGTTGCTCAGCAGGCATGTTGTACCATTGTTGCTCAGCAGGCATGTTGTACCATTGTTGCTCAGCACGCATGTTTGTACCATTGTTGCTCAGCACGCATGTTGTACCATTGTTGCTCAGCATGCATGTTGTACCATTGTTGCTCAGCAGGCATGTTGTACCATTGTTGCTCAGCAGGCATGTTGTACCATTGTTGCTCAGCACGCATGTTTGTACCATTGTTGCTCAGCAGGCATGTTGTACCATTATTGCTCAGCATGCATGTTTGTACCATTGTTGCTCAGCACGCATGTTGTACCATTGTTGCTCAGCAGGCATGTTGTACCATTGTTGCTCAGCACGCATGTTGTACCATTATTGCTCAGCATGCATGTTTGTACCATTGTTGCTCAGCATGCATGTTTGTACCATTGTTGCTCAGCAGGCATGTTGTACCATTATTGCTCAGCATGCATGTTTGTACCATTGTTGCTCAGCAGGCATGTTGTACCATTATTGCTCTGCATGCATGTTTGTACCATTGTTGCTCAGCATGCATGTTGTACCACTGTTTCTCAGAACGCATCTTGTACCATTGTTGCTCAGCATGCTTGTTGTACCATTGTTGCTCGGCACGCATGTTTGTACCATTGTTGCTCAGCATGCTTGTTGTACCATTGTTGCTCGGCACGCATGTTTGTACCATTGTTGCTCAGCAGGCATGTTGTACCATTATTGCTCAGCATGCATGTTTGTACCATTGTTGCTCAGCACGCATGTTTGTACCATTGTTGCTCAGCAGGCACGTTGTACCATTATTGCTCAGCATGCATGTTTGTACCATTGTTGCTCAGCATGCATGTTGTACCATTGTTGCTCAGAACGCATGCTTGTACCATTGTTGCTCAGCATGCATGTTGTACCACTGTTGCTCAGCAAGCATGCTTGTAGCATGCATGTATGCATGTTATTGCTCAACACACATTTTGAACCATTGTTGCTCAGCATGAGGTACCACTGTTGGTCAGCAAGCATGCTTGAAACATGCATGTTTACACACTGTTGCTCAGCATGCATTTTGTACCATTGTTGCTCAGCAGGCATGTTGTACCATTATTGCTCAGCAGGCATGTTGTACCATTATTGCTCAGCATGCATGTTTGTACCATTGTTGCTCAGCATGCAGGTTTGTACCAGTGTTGCTCAGCACGCATGTTTGTACCATTGTTGCTCAGCAGGCATGTTGTACCATTATTGCTCAGCATGCATGTTTGTACCATTGTTGCTCAGAACGCATCTTGTACCATTGTTGCTCAGCATGCTTGTTGTACCATTGTTGCTCAGCACGTATGCTTGTACCATTGTTGCTCAGTATGCATGTTGTACCACTGTTGCTCAGCAAGCATGCTTGTAGCATGCATGTATGCATGCTGTTGCTCAACACACATTTTGTACCATTGTTGCTCAGCATGAGGTACCACTGTTGGTCAGCAAGCATGCTTGTAACATGCATGTTTACACACTGTTGCTCAGCATGCATTTTGTACCATTGTTGCTCAGCAAGCATGCTTGTAGCATGCATGTTTGCACACTGTTGCTCAGCATGCATTTTGTACCATTGTTGCTCAGCATGCATGTTGTACCATTGTTACTCAGCACGCATGTTGTACCATTGTTGCTCAGCACGCGTGTTGTACCAGTGTTGCTCAGCACGCATGTTGTACCATTGTTACTCAGTACGCATGTTGTACCAGTGTTGCTCAGCACGCATCTTGTACCATTGTTGCTCAGCATGCTTGTTGTACCATTGTTGCTCGGCACGCATGTTTGTACCATTGTTGCTCAGCAGGCATGTTGTACCATTATTGCTCAGCATGCATGTTTGTACCATTGTTGCTCAGCACGCATGTTTGTACCATTGTTGCTCAGCTGGCATGTTGTACCATTGTTGCTCAGCAGGCATGTTGTACCATTATTGCTCAGCATGCATGTTGTACCATTGTTGCTCAGCATGCATGTTTGTACCATTGTTGCTCAGCATGCATGTTGTACCATTGTTGCTCAGAACGCATCTTGTACCATTGTTGCTAAGCATGCTTGTTGTACCACTGTTGCTCGGCACGCATGTTTGTACCATTGTTGCTCAGCAGGCATGTTGTACCATTATTGCTCAGCATGCATGTTTGTACCATTGTTGCTCAGCATGCATGTTGTACCATTGTTGCTCAGAACGCATCTTGTACCATTGTTGCTCAGCATGCTTGTTGAACCATTGTTGCTCGGCACGCATGCTTGTACCATTGTTGCTCAGCATGCATGTTGTACCACTGTTGCTCAGCAAGCATGCTTGTATGCATGTTGTTGCTCAACACCCATTTTGTACCATTGTTGCTCAGCATGAGGTACCACTGTTGGTCAGCAAGCATGCTTGTAACATGCATGTTTACACACTGTTGCTCAGCATGCATTTTGTACCATTGTTGCTCAGCAGGCATGTTGTACCATTATTGCTCAGCAGGCATGTTGTACCATTATTGCTCAGCATGCATGTTTGTACCATTGTTGCTCAGCATGCATGTTTGTACCATTGTTGCTCAGCATGCATGTTTGTACCATTGTTGCTCAGCAGGCATGTTGTACCATTATTGCTCAGCATGCATGTTTGTACCATTGTTGCTCAGAACGCATCTTGTACCATTGTTGCTCAGCATGCTTGTTGTACCATTGTTGCTCGGCACGTATACTTGTACCATTGTTGCTCAGCATGCATGTTGTACCACTGTTGCTCAGCAAGCATGCTTGTAGCATGCATGTATGCATGCTGTTGCTCAACACACATTTTGTACCATTGTTGCTCAGCAGGAGGTACCACTGTTGGTCAGCAAGCATGCTTGTAACATGCATGTTTACACACTGTTGCTCAGCATGCATTTTGTACCATTGTTGCTCAGCAAGCATGCTTGTAGCATGCATGTTTGCACACTGTTGCTCAGCATGCATTTTGTACCATTGTTGCTCAGCAAGCATGCTTGTAGCATGCATGTTTGCACATTGTTTCTCAGCATGCATGTTGTGCCATTGTTGCTCAGCAAGCATGCTTGAAGCATGCACGTTTGCACACTATTGCTCAGCATGCATGCTGTACCATTGTTGCAGCAATCATGCTTGTATCATGCATGTTTGCATGCTGTTGCTAAGCATGCATTTTGTACCATTGTTGCTCAGCAAGCATGCATGTAGCATGCATGTTTGCATGCTGTTCAGCATGCATGTTGTACCATTGTTGCTCAGTAAGCATACTTGTAGGATGCATGTTTACACGTTGTTGCTCAAAATGCATGTATATATACTGTCGCTCAGTATGCATGCTTATACATTATTTCTCAGCATAACTGCTTGTCACAAGGTGATTGGTACTTTTCTAATCTTTAATGATTTTAATCTTACCTTTAAACAGCATCATAGGTGATGGTAGTATAACCCCACCCATGTCAAATATCACAGCCTTTGTAACTGGCTTGCCTTGGGCAGCTGTAGACACCAGGGCTGGATACCCTGGCTGCCTGTGATTCAGAGGTTTCCACGGTAACATTCTGAATATACCGCGATACATTCTGAAACAAAAAGACACATTTTAAATCAGAAACAACCCTTAATTTTTTGTTTTGTCATGATTTCGGAAGAAGACTAGTGCTGAACATGAGGTTAGTTTTATAGGTATTAAAGGAACAAGAAATCCAGAAACAACAACGATGACAGCAACGATCGAGACGACAACATTGAAACAATGATTTCCCCATATAGCTCTATGTAAACTGTGACAACCATGGCGAGGCCAAACTTGATCCAAGGATCACCATTTGAACACCTTTGGTACTAATGCAAAATACCAAACAAAAGACCTCTAGAGCAGCTCTTGTAGCTTCAGAGCTTTTTAAAGACTTCCCGATACAACCCTATGTAAAATTGGGACCCCCAAGGTGGTGTCAAATTTGACCCTAGTGTATAAAATAGTTTGCATTTTCTAGAAGAAATTAACACCTGTGTACAAAATATTTTGCATTCTATAAAAGAAATAAACTAAACATTTCCTTCTTATTTTTCTCCTTTTCAATGAACATCAATTTCATAACTAGAAGGGTGTTCCACGGAACACTTTTGTCGCCTGTCAGGGCTTTTCCTAAGTATTTTGGGGAAAAGGCCCCTAATCGAATTGGGAATTTTTTATTGACAAATTGCCAAAATTGGGAAATTAGAACATAAAATGAACAATTATCATTTAAATATTGATTTGAACATGTTAGAGTGGTAACAACAATCAGTTACTGAAATGAGTGTGTGGAGTGACACCAACACAATAGAAAATGTCTTTAATATTCTATTTTTTTATATTTTTTTTGTGGATTGGGATTTTTTTCTTTAAATTGGGAAAAAATAGTGTTTTTTGCCATTGGGAAGGTACTGTTATTTGGCCACGTGGCACTCTTATGAAAAGTGCTGCCTGTCGTGTACATAGTTCAGCAAGTGCAATCTAACTATAAAGTTTAAAGACAGGGGGTGCAATCCTTCATGAATTAGAAACTCTTTTTTTTAAAGTTCATGAAACGGGGCATAATTTGGAATTGGATAATTGATAAGGAGGAATTGTGTATAAAGTTTCATGGCCATAGGTCAATATTTTGCTAAAGCTAGGTTAGGTTACAGATTAAAGTTTTATGAAAAGGGCCATAACTCTGCCAAAATGAAAGGCAGAGTTATTGGACAGGTTGGACATGTCAACGGCATTGAATAATTCATAAAGAAGAACTATATATAAAGTGTTATGACCGTTTTATGACCATAGGTCAATATTTTGCCACGTTATGAACCAGGTTAGGTTGCAGATTAAAATTTTATGAAAAGGGGCACAACTCTGCCAAAATAAAAGTCAGAGTATGTGGACATTTCCTTGAGTAAGATGAAGATCTGTGTGAAGTTTCATCAACATAGGGCAAATCCTTTTCAAGTTATGGCCAGTTATGAGCTTGGTTAGGTTGCAGGTTAAAGTTTTATGAAAAGGGATATAACTCTGCCGAAATGGAAGTCAGAGTTATTGGTCAAGGGTAACAATATTCTGTGTGGTAAGATGAATATATGTGTGAAGTTTCACAAACATAGGGCAAATGCTTTTCAAATTATGGCCAGTTATGAGCTTGGTTAGTTTGCAGGTTAAAGTATTATGAAAAGGGGTATCAACGATCGTTGCTGTCATGATATAACTCTGCCAAAATGAAAATCAGAGTTATTGGACATGTTTTATAATGGCATTTCCTGGGGATAAGATGAAGATGCATGTGAAGTTTCACCGTTGCACAATATAACCAGGATACATATCATATATCCCCACTGAAACCTACAACATAACACATGGTTTGGGTGTGGTTTGGGGTGTTTCAACGGACCCAATTTTAACCCGTAAAAACATCTCGGCCACACTCCACTCTGCAGGACAATAGTATTAGGGAATATTAGGGAATCCTACGCCTACCAAGAAAGAAGAATATGTAGTACCATAACTGGGTAGTTGTTTTAGATATTACTGAACAAATACTGTGTTTATTGATTTAGTAAATATGTCAGCGTTTTTTTCTAGATTATGCCAATTATGGAAGTAATTTCAACGTTACCACTGGATACGAAATTAAGCCTCTAGATTTATGTACAGCTTGATTACTGGCATATCAAGGACTGTGCAAATGTATTGCATATTTGCTGACAAGGTTATACAATAGTTAGAAAGCGATAACAAGAAGTTACTTTCCTCACCTGGTCAAAGGTTATTAGTACCCCAACACCGGTAGATCTGGTAATACGGTTAGGGGTAAAAGCCGTACATTACCGTCCATTAGGTAACTGCACTATTTAAGTCAACTCGTACTCATTTTGGTATACCTTGACGTGTTCGTTGGCGGAGGGACTATAAACCTTAGAACTACACACACACACACACACAAATTTTGGTAAACTCGTAGATACTCATTTAAAAAAAAAAGGTCAACTCGTACTCATATCGTATTCACTATTTATTTGTTATGTTTATGTAATTAAATTTATATTTGTTACGTATGATGTTGTTATGTTATGTTGTTGGGGGCGGTGGGAGGGGAATTGTCCGTACACTCATAATTACAACTAAAATTAAATAATATTGCCTATTGTTTAAGTTGTCGGTTGTCATATTCGGTCCATTTTATTGTATTATCTTCTCAAAATTAGACTAGTTATTAAGTAATCTAAATAAAACTAAAGTGATGATATTTAGTAAAGGTAGGAGGAAGTATGACAATTTTGATTTTCGATTTAACAACAGCAGTATTGAAATTGTTGATCAATACACATATTTAGGGGTTGCACTGTTCTTTAATGGTAATCTAAATATGCAGCAAATCACCTTTATAACAAAGGTCTAAAAGCCTTGTTCTCAATGTTACTGGTAAAATGTAACGAGAACGGACATGCAAAACGAGCAACAATATTTTTTTCAAAAACATAATCAACACATTTATTCAAATAGTACAATGAAAGAAAAATATTCACTTACAAAATAGTGAGAAAACGTCATATGAATTAGATCCAGTATTTCTTTAAAATTTCTTTAAAGTCCAAATAATATTGTCAAGTAGCCTCGATTAATCCAAATTGATCCAAAGTGTCAAGTGTCCCTTTAATCCAATCTCATTAAAATCATATCCTAATTACGCTTTGATACTCTCCGCTATATGATCTGACAACACTCCCTTGTAGGTCACGTCAGATCGACCTTTCATCTAATCAATATTCATGAGAAGATCAGCTAAATTTACCCAATGAAATCGCGCGTTTCATATGAACTTCATATGACGTTTGAGTGAACTGAATAAACGCAAATCCACACAAAACACATAGATCTATATCCGAATAAAGATAAAGTCTTCATGTATTATTGCTGTGGATTGCACGATAAAATTCAAAGAAATGTACTAAATGGCATGTTTTAAATCAAGACACGAAGAAAATCATGGGCGCTGCCATGTGTGTTTTGAAAATATATATTCCACCGAAATTATTACGACATTAGTACTTTAAATAGTAAGACATAGTATATCTGGCCCGCTTAGCGCAGTTGACAGCGAACTCGACTGTTGACTCGCGATGGTTATTTTAGTGTGGGTTCAATCACACGAATCGGTAAAAAAATATTGTACCGCTTTTAAATTCCGTTAGACAATCTTTTCTTTGTTGTTTTTTTCAGTAACTATTCAATAATGGTTGATGTATTACTATGATTTTGTCAACGCAATTATTTTGTGTTTTATAAGCTAAAAGTTACGGACATTGTCTCTTTCAATACCGAGCGTAGACTGCTCCACGGCATTTTACTGAAACGCGACATGCGCCGTGAAGCAGTCTATACCGAGAAATTTTGTAGGCTGAAATCTGATTGGCTAATCGTAAGGTCAATCTGACGTGACCTCAAATGGAGTGTTGTCAGATCCGTGTAGTGTAGAGTATCGTAGATTGATAAAGGATCTGATTTTAATGAGATTGCCTTTAATCCTATTTGTTTTAAGTCTTTCCTGGTTTAGTTCTTTACAATAGTCCAATAATCCAGTATCGCTTTTAATATATATAAATGAGCACAATAATTTAAATCCTCTCACACTATATATATATATTAATCACAAGCATCCAATATATGTACAATGTTTATTTTAAGTTGATATTAAACCAAATACTGAACTACTCAGGTAAATACTGAACAACATCAATACCAGAAGGCCTTACGGTCATAGAACTCTCTAGAAGTTTCCAATAAGATAAACATGTTATTTATTTAAACCTTGAATGACAGAATCAACAAACTCATCACATGATATTGATCGTAAATATAAACGTCTTATTTATTTTATCCATATTTTACTAATTTTAAATGAATGTCCTTGGATGACAAAATCAATAGCATGTCAACATTATAATGTTAAACAGTTATAGGTATGTGTTTTATATATATGGACTGAGAGTGCCAGTTGGTGTCTGGGAGGTTCAGATCTCCACCTAGCCACATGCACGGTTCTGAATTTTAATTTTACTGCTATTCCATTACATGTTACAGTTAGCTGTAAATTATTTGATACCTTAATAAGGCCAATTATAACATTGTCATATGGCAATGAAACTAGATATAACACTCCAACAGGAAATGTTGCATTCAACCATAAACACGCACAGAAACAAAGAACAGCTACACAGATGAATAAAAGGCAAGATATGACATCACAAACATAAAACAAAACTATAGGGCTATTGAAAAGTCCAGCAGTATGACATCGACTTGTCCTTTGGTGTCTACATTACTGGTAAGGTCTGGGATTGTGAGGATAAGCTGACTCTCACATGAACGCCTCTTACGAAAACCATGCTGCGCATCAGTTAAAATACTATTTCATCATGATGATACAGACTATATGTTCTAGTATTTTCAGGAGATAGCTGTAAGCGATACTGGACGGTAATTCTCTGGTCTGTTTTTTTCCTCCTTTTTTGAAGATAGAGACTACCATCGCGTTCTTCCAATCTGTTGACATGGCACCCTGGTTTATGGAGGCTTGAAGAAGAGTGTGAACATTGGTGTTAGTTCAGTTGACAGTTCCTTCAGTAACCTGGCTGGTATTTCATCAGGACCAGTGGCTTTGTGGATCTTTTAAGGCCTGATAAAAGTTTCCTAACCCCTTCTGGTGTAACTTGTATTCTGTCCATGACTGGATATAGACTTGGGCCGTTGTCCTTGATTGTGGAGCTGTCTTCATCTTGGTTGAATATTGAAGAGAATTGTTTGTTAAGGATGTCGGCTTGTGTTGCACTGTCCAAGTATATTATGCCGTCAGTGGAATTGAGAGGTGATACACCATTACTGTCTGATTTCTTGCTGTTGATACATCTCCAGAATCGCTTTGGATTTGAAGTCGTCTCTGCGCTGATGATGTTGTTCAAGTAGTCATTATAAGCGCGCTTGCATGCAGATCTTCTAGCCTGTTTTAGCTGTTGATATTTCTTGAAATATTTCTGATTCTTGGTTATTCTAGCTTTGGTAAAGCTGCGCTTTTTTCGTCTCGAGAGTTTCTTCAATTCGCGTGTAATCCATGGCTAGCTTTATCGTACCGATGTCATCTTTGAGGGTTTACCCTTGTTAAGAATGCCACAGAGGGTGGATTTGATGTCAACCCACCTCTGGGGAATTTGACTTGCTGTGTTGTATTTGGCAGCAAACTCATCATGGAAGGTATTACACAAGTTTTTAATTTCTTCAATGTTGCTGGCTTGCTGCGTTTTGGGGTCACATTAGCTTCGATGAATACAATATCGTGATCACCTAGGCCTGGTAATGCGACACATCTATTAAAAAACAAGTCAACTGTTTTTTTCTTTCTGGTAGGGAAGTTGACAATCTGCTCGCATGCACAGTTCTGAAGCATGTCTATGAATCTATTATTCAGTGAGGATGAGTATTGATTCCGCTCTATGGAATGAGAGTGCCAGTTGATGACTGGGAGGTTCAGATCTCCACCTAGCCACATGCACAGTTCTGAAGCATGTCTATGAATGTATTATTCAGTGAGGATGAGTATTAATTCCCCTCTATGGACTGAGTGTGCCAGTTGATGTCTTGGAGGTTTTGATCTCCACCTAGCCACACTACAGCATTCCTGCTGCCAGATTGGTCAGTCTATGTTGTTGATGCTTTATCAAAATTATGAATACTCTAACATATTTGATATTTTGTCTATTAATTATTTGCTATATTATTATGTTTTGCTATGTAAGATGACATTGATGTTGTATTCGGGTTATCTAATAAAGTTTTAATTAAATTGAATCTTTTTCCGTACCACACAACTGCTATTTCAGGGGGCACTCCTCAGTTTCGCACGAATGTCCATGTGTAAATCAGAAAGAAATCAACTAAGCATCTTTTAGGTCCATGGATGGTATTTATAATAATTATGAAGCACCTGTGTGATGTTTTTTTCAGTTTTGAGTACTTCTAAGTTTATTTTGGTGTATTGGAATATGCAATCTTTGTTGTTTTTTTGGAGGATATATATAGAAAAATGCGAAACTATTAAAAACTTCCAAAAAATAGGTAAAATGGCTGATTTTGACTCACGGGGTGATCAGCATAGAATAACTTTTTAAAACGCCGGAGAAGGTATGTCACATTCAGCATTTCCTGATATGCAAGAGCATTATGAGTGCAGACATGACCCTGATATGCTTAGGAAAATTCTTTATTTTTATTTATTGACATTTGAAATATTGCTAAAATTGCTCATGTTTTGAGGGGTGGGGTAATCTTAAAGATAAAGTCATGGAGAGAGCTGTAACTAATGTTGTAATAACTTGTAGTTCAATCCATTTGCATATGTTTCTATGAATATTATCAGGGCTTTATGACACGACAGTACAAACACTGTATTCAACTGAAAACACTTGTTCAGGTAAAAAAGGATACAAATATCGGACAGGGAAAGCAGCATTCAAGGACAACAGTCTACCACAAAACACAAAAACAAACACGCAAACAGACAAACGAAAAGGCAAAAGTAATAAAAAATGCAAACGACATCAAAAACACAAAAGGGTTGAAGTTTATCGATTATACGCTGCATTTATCGATTTTTACTGCGCTTATCGAGGCCTCGATGTACGATACACCCATCTACATTTCAAACAGATAATATATATCCTTGTGTTACTGATTATTTATTTACATATTTTGCATTGCCAGAAAGCCAAATAAATAACCTTTCTAATGGTGTAATTTTATTCCAAATAACGGTTAAATAAATAGTCAAATATTGAGTTGGAACGGAAATGTATCGCATTTTTTCTTTTCTTAAAGCGTTTTCGCGCATCACCATGTGTTTATTGTTTGGTCATCAAACAGTTATTGTTTAATACATATTTAAACAAGATGCATGGTTAGAAAGCCAAATAAATAACCTGTCTAATGGTGTAATTTTATTAAAAAAAACGGTTAAATAAATCGGTAAAAGCTCCAGTTTGGAAGGAAATATAACTCATGTTTTTCTTTTCTTAAAGCGCTTACGCACACCACCGTGTGTTTGTTTTGGTCATCACACATATACATGTATTGTTTAATGAATATTTACATAAGATGCATGGTTAGAAAGCCAAATAAATAACCTTTCTATTGATTGATGTTATTTCGAACAATTCTTCAAAGGTTAAATGAACGAGGAAAAAAAAAATAAAAGCGCTGCCGCAATTATCAAGCGGTTCATTTTTTCAGAATAAATAATGTTTGTGAGGATAACAATACAGTACATTTAAATGATTTACTAAGTGAGCAAAATTAAATTATCTTTTTAACTTTTCTATAGAACAACTGGTAAAACCTCGACTGCATCCTGTGAACAATGAAGAATGGTGTGATTAATGTATTCTATTGGCAAAACAATCGATTGAGTAATTAACAAACACGCACGTATCAATAAAAAAAGTAATAACACCGGCAAACGTGGTAATGATAATTCGAACAACACATTATTAGTGTTTTTTTCTCGGTTTTAAGGTCGTCTGATTTAGTATTTTAATCAGTTACAATTGTTGACAAAATCGAAATGCAATGATTGTAAAATGCTCTCATTTCCAAGTTAGTTGCTGCAAAACGTAATCGTATGTACCCTTTTCACGATTTTCGTGTTTTTTTTCGTGTTTTTAGCTAATTGTTTTGTTTTAGTGTTTTGTTCTTAAACCAAGAAGTGTGAAATTGCGATGAAAAAGGATGACCGATGTTCGAGCTTAAAAACTACCTGTTACCCTTCCATAAAAGAGATTTTGTTGTACCCTTCCATAAAATATACACGCTGATCCAAGAAAAAATATTTTTTTAAAAATGGCCAAGTTAAATTTTTTTTTTTGTTAAAATCAAAGTCATAAACCATTTAAAAACTACCCTAAACACAATTTCAATATGTCTGTTATTACTTGAAATCATCAGCAGGTACTTTGTAAGTGAGAAAAAAAAAATTACCCATCCATAAAATATACATGTTGATCCAAGAGAATTTTTTTTTTTTTAAAATGGCGAAGTAAAAATATTTTCTTTGCTAAAATCAAAATCATAACCCACTTAAAAACTAACTTAAACACAATTTCAATATGTATGTTATAACTTGCAATCATCAACAGGTACGGTTTAATTGAGAGAAAAAAGTTTACCCTTCCATAAAATATGCATGCTAATCCAGGAGAGAAAAAAAACACGTTCAAAATGGCCAAGTTATAAAAAAATGTCTTTGGTTGAAATCAAAGTTATAACCCACTTAAAAACTACACCAAACACAAAGTGCATATGTTTTGTATGATAAACAAAGATCGACTCATATATAAAAATCGTGAAAGGCGTATAAAACAAACAAACAAAAGACTGCACGAACGTCGGCCATCTTTTTTTCATCGCAATTTCACGCTTCCTTGTTTGAGAACAAAACACTAAAAAAAGCAATTAAAAACTTGCTAAAAACACGAACAACCCACGCAGATCATGAAAAGGATACTTACAATTACGTTTTGCAGCAACTAACCATGTTGTTTATAATGTCTTCAACCATAAAACGCGATAAATCATGGAGCGAACTCACATTGTACATTCTAAAACATGGCGGCTAAAGTGAACGTTAATGATCGAAGTATTCCGAATGAGTCGACGACAAGTGTTTGGAACACTTCTGTCCGAGACCAGTCCCTATAATTATCAGCCCAGATATTATGATGTTGAATTTATGTATTGTAACATATCTGCAATAAAATATTATTAAACTAAACTTAAAGAAATGGGACTAAAGTTGTACAGAAAATGCTTTCTGATACTTTTATTTGGTATGGAAACATGGGTAATTTTATTGTCCTCTAAGAAATGTATGACACAATGATGATGTGATTTACTTTTGCTCAAGGATTCAGGCTAAGGGCTTGTCATGGGTTTGATTATTGAGAAATGTACATTAAACTGTGGAGTGCCCCTCCAAACATAGACTGTGTTACGGTCCTTTGCGCTTCTCTAATGAACAGAATAGAATAGTATACAGTTATCACATGTGTGTTTGGGAAACAGTCAAAACTGTTTTCCCGAGGTGGAGGGGATGGCAGTGTGAACTGTTTCCCGAGGCCGATAGGCCGAGGGAAACAGTTCACACTGACATCCCCCGACACCAAGGGAAAACAGTTTTGACTGTTCCCCAAACACACATGTGATAACTGTTTTATTACCTGATTAATGTTACTGTACGAAACAGTGAAAATGAAAATTTGTTTTATAATGGGAACCTATGGTGAAAAAAGCAACATGACGTCACGCAAACGAAATTCCAGCACGTGAGGGAAACAGTCGAAACTAAAGCCCGGTTACAGTTCGTTTTCACCGGGAACAGTCTTTTCCTTAGTGAATTAGCAAGAAATGACGATATAGCATTTATATAGGAGATCGGGTAATAAAATAGACTAATCCAGACATAATCTAGATACAGTACGGCTTTTACCCCCAAACGTTATATTTTTCGCATCCTCGTACGATTCACAAAATAACAACAACAAACCAAGATGGCAGCGCCCATGTAACAGAATTATTATTTTGGCATTTTTTCTGAACAAACAGAAGCACCGACATGAAGCTGGTAAAAAATAAAAACATTATATAAATACTGCATCCCAGTGAAGCTGATGGGGTCATTGTCGTATCGGGTACTACAGAAACGTACCCGAAAATCTTTGAATTCCAGAACGGCCCCCAAATATACAGAAACGTACCCGGACAAACAAAATCTCATTGGCGGAATTGAAATAATTTAGAACTTGATAAAACAACTGCTTAAACAATATTGTTTATCATTAACTATTGTGCTATTGTATTAAAACTTATTTAGGCTGCCATAGTTAGTAATAAAATACAGAACGTATTGTCGTAAAACTGGAGGGGCATCCGTGGCCGAGTGGTTAACGTCTCTGACTTGAAATAACTTGCCCCTCACCGCTGTAGGTTGGATCCCTCAGGGGCAAGGAATCTTTATGTGGGGAAGCTATCCAGCTGGCTTGCGGAACGTTGGTGGTTCTACCCAGGTGCCCGCCCGTGCACGAAGATTGCCCGGAGGGGCACCCGGGGTCTTCCTCCACCAATGGAAGCTGGAAAGTCGCCATATGACCTTAGCTGTTGGTGCGACTATAAAATCCATTTCAGTCAATCAATTAAAAAGTGAATCGATTCAGTACGGGAGCAGCCTTGATATTTTCCTACATCTTTCAAATATCGCAACCCCGCTTGACAACGAAAAGTAGTACGTCATCTTTCGGCAAGGTAAAAAAAACACCAAAAAAACGCCATTTTGAATTTTTTAAAACGCATAATTTGGAAAATTGTGACAATTTTTGATCATGAAATTTCATTTCCCCTTTAGGTTTCGTGATTTTTCGGCTGTACCGACTTTTTTTTTAGAAGCTCTACTGCGTGATATATGCAGACCCGCCTTGTAAAATGTCGAAGCGAGGGGCGATAACTCTAAAAGATGCCGTTTTTAGAATACGATTAAAATGACAACAACCTTATGTTTTTTGTTAAATAAAGTACGAGGAGATACTTGAAATGTTGTTTTAGCTCACACATTACATGAATTTTGCTGCATATCACGAAAAGCATGTTATTTCTTTATCAAAAGTACACGAAAATACGAATTGTTTGATTTAACTGTAATTTTGACTCGACTGACCTCGCAAGAACTGCAAGCTTATTCGATGGAGCGGGTAGGATGGGCACCCTCTCATATGTGGAAAGTTTACGTAACAATCGCTACTGTTCAAGATGGGAGTTGGGATGGAGAGAAGGAGGGGGAGGGCATCTGAGCTGAGATTTAAAAGGATGCGCCCCATCCCCATCCCACCCCAACTAAAATCATGAAAGTCTGTTTTTGAAAGCTCTTCCAAGCATACATTCTTAAACATATTCAGATAATATATTTGTTGCTGTGTTTTTGACTAGACTGTCCAGTGTCTAATTGTCATCCGCAACTTGGCGCAGTCAGTAGCGCAGCGGATTTGTAACCGGAGGTGGTGCCACTGAGTTTTGTCCGTGTGTTCTTGGGCAAGACACATTCCCTTCGCCTCGTCCGTCGGATGGGGACGTAAACAGGGTGGTCCCGCGTATAGGTCTATCATCCGAGCATGTTAAAGAACCATCCTTCCCCTCTCTCTGGGGCGGCTCTAAATAACCTGTACTGTGTTGATGAGCCGTTAAATATTCAATTCAATTCATCCGCAACTGCACTCAGCACTGTCATATGTACTATAGCTGTCCCATGCTAGTATCATGAATCAACCGTGGAATATATCACCCACACATAAAAGGGTTTGAGGGCCCCATCTTACTTGTATTAGTTTAAATATAGACCATTTGTCGGTTGAAACCTAAGATGAATTTTTTATCAGACAGAAACACTGTCGTAATAAAACACTGTCGTAATACTTATACTGATAGCATCGAAGGATAATAAAGAAGGCCATTTTTTTTACTTTATATTTTTAAAGTTGAATTGTGTTTTATGTCATTATAGCACATTTTAGGCCATATTTCCTGGGTAGAACCAGTACTGTGTACTTACTGCTATCTGTAAGAATCGACACTTTCTCACCTACAAGTTGAGCTCCCAGTGGGAATTGAACCCGCAGCGGTGAGAGGTGAAGATGAGAATGTATACACATATAAAAAGGCAACCGAACATCTCCATAACTCAATATGTCCACGGGACTTGAATGAACGCACTGAAAACAATCCATGGACAATTGTACTATGCAAGAATATATATTCATAAATAAATTTTATTTTGATGCAAAATCGATATGCTCCTCTAGACATCATAGATAAAGATCATGTAAAGTTTCATGTAAAGTTTCGAAAAGATTGGTTAAAAACTGTGGAAGGATATAGACGCACAGATAAATAACACCATATGCCGCCTCAGCATTCAATGGTAAACAATAAACATTTAAGGTACATATTAAGGCCTTAAATATTATCTTTCATGACTAAGTAAAAAATATGTAACAAGTCAGATATCAAAATGAATTATTTATTTGATTTAAAACATTTTATTTCAAATATTTACATCAAAACATCCCAAATATAAAGGGTATTACATAACAAATTAAATTGCATCTTACAATAATTGTTTTTATTTATTAAAGGGACACACAGCATTTATCAAGTTTTTATCAAGCATTAAAATGTGCACCTCGATTGATAAATCAATAATTTATTTTCACTTTACACCCGTTTGCATATATTTAAATTATAAGTTATAACATTTTGGAGTTTAAAAAAAAGAAGATTGCTGCATGTCCCTTTAATATGCGCACCTCTCAGCCCGTATTGTTTATATGGTGCAAGTCATTTTGAACATATGTGGTGTTATATATATACATGTATCTGTTTGTTATTTTTTTGGTGAGGAAGACCACTCACTTTTCTTCTGGGTATAACCGGTAATATACACTTCCTGCCATCTGTTATTCCACAAACTTTTATATAATCCAATAAAATTCAGAAAACATTTTAATCCAATAAATAAATTGGGCACGGCCGGTCAGATTAACAGAAACACATTTATATTTTCATATTAGCCCTTATTTTGAGCCACTCCAATGAACTGTCCAGTTAATGTCGCCAACGTTCCAACTTGTGTCAACAGTCGGATATGCATGTTGATATGATATTGTGCTGGCTGAACTGGTGATCCTCTTACTAGACATATTTTTCTTGAAGTTGATGCTAATACTGTCCGTATGAGGTATTGCTGATTCATGATTCAAAAAGAAAATATTGTACACCATCTTGTTATTATATACTATTCTTGTTCGTTTAAGTATTTCTGATTCTGTTGTTAATGTTGTAAAAAGTTATATGTGACTACTTGTTTCAATAAAATCCTCCCATATATATTGGGACTTCACTAACTATTTTAAGCTAACTCCCAGCATCTCAGGACTCCAGGCTCTGAAAATAAAAATGACATTCATGATATTTTGTTTCAACTTAAATAGGTAACAAGTTGTAGAATTGAAATATGTAAATGAATAGTGATTATAGAACTTTTTTTACATGTACGATAAATTAAAAATAATCGTTTTCTGCTAAATCAACACATTTATTACCGGTATACCTTATTTAGAGCCGCCCCAAATGACACATAGGAATTCGAGAACCTGTCTTACTCTTACTAATGTATATATTAATAATTTCTATGGTTGTTTATCGTGCTTGGAGGATAGACTCCCCAGTTTCAATCCCAATCAAACAAAAGAGGCTGAGGAACAAACAAGGCTGAGGGAAGATGTATTGCGCGAAAACACAGAAACTCAGTGGTGCATGTGTGACTTGAACCGGAAGCTCCAGATTGCTATCGTCCACCATGCTATTGCTGGGCCATGCCAGCACATTATGTTAAGTCGGGGTCTTGGTTAAGTTTAATATTTTACATGTAGATGTTATACAAGGGACCTTTTTATTTTGTTTGTTTAATTTTACATATGTACTAAGCACAATATGACCTATTTATGTGTCGATGTGCTGTAAAACACCATTTTTATTTTTAGTATAAAAAGTCTGAGACTAAGTGCAGGACTCGTGCACAATGCCACATATTTTGCAAGAACATACATTGATAAATTCATAGATTTTTTGAAGCTGCGCTTACCTACATACTGGCTTATACAAGGCTCTTGATGTAGTTATACTGTGAGACTGGGGAACTTGACTTGAATCTGGCTGTGGTAATACTGCACACTGCCTCTAGCTAACTTAGCAGACCTGAAAAAAACAAGTCATATATGATATTGTTTCATTTGTTTTTAATATTAATAACTCTGTCCAACTTTCTCAATGCTAACAATGTCAGCATTCCATAACATTTTACTTAAAACACAACTGGAATTGAAAGTGGTGCTTTCCAGAAGATGATACTGTCCAAAATGTAAGTCACAGGTGGCATTCATGAACAAATAGTAGATTTTCAAGGCTTACATTTTCATCAATTATTCATCACTCACGTGTTCTAAAAAATTATCAGAATTAAGTTAATATATATGAACCACCACCGTTTTACATGTTTCAACGTTAAACACTTGTCATACAGAAATTAAAAGTGTATTTACTTACATAGGCTACAGTGGCGACAATGCCATGACCCATTTCAGGCATTTGCTGGTGTGTTCCACTTTTCAATTTTAATTCTCTACATTGTCTACTGTAATAGATCTATTTGTTTGTAGTTTGTAAATTACGCACTCATGCAAAACTTGGAATTGTATACGATCGTGATTGTAAACTGTTTTAATTCTACTCCTGTGCAAATAAATTGAAATAATCCATCGGTCTATCGGGCCGTATACAATCTATCTGTGTATACACGGATCAGCATTATTTGACCTTTGAATGTGTGTGAGCTATTTTTAGCACATTCCTTAGCTATTTATAACCGTTCAGTTCAATTCACAATATTTAGTTTCTGTGACTGTGTGACATTATGATGTTAATTTGTCCAGGGAGAAGTGGGTTTGTGGCGTGCGACTGACTGGCCCTGGGCTGGGTGTTTTTCTGTGTCGCCGCCATTTTGAATAGCCTCTGAAAGAGTGAAATGCAGGTACCAACTTTCAAAACGGGCACGCTAAATGTATATTCACCAAAAAATAAGAAATTTTCAAAAAAGGTAGATCAGGTATAAATGATCTTCGACTCCTGTCAAATTCAACAATATTTAAGAATATACAATTTTTGTACCCGTTTTGAAACATTGGCAATTTCGAAGAAAACAAAAACTTTTTTTTTTCGATCTTCACATTTGTACCGCGATTTCCGACTATGATATCTCAATAAAACCTGTCAACACGATTGTTTTATAAATCTCCGACATAATAACTGACTTCTGATATGATTTGTTTTCTTTGCCATCTAGTATAAGCTTTAAACTAGTGTTTCTAAAAAGAGTACTATAAAATCCGCGCGTCTGCACGTGCTTGCAAAATGGGAACTACGTTGCCTCCAACACCAATTATTTATGTTTGAGTTATGCGGTCCAAGCACGTTAAATGACTTCTCTGCTCCCGTACTGATTAAACGTTGTAAATAATGAAATTTTCGTTTCCGTGAAGTAACAGAACGCGGTACGGCCGCGTTTTACGACATTGTATTTTGTCTCGGGTATATTTGAGGGCCTTTCTGGATTTCGATGATTTTCTGTATACATAAATGTACCCCGGGTGCCTTTCTGTAGTACCCGGTACGACAATGACCCCTTCAGCCCCAGTGAAGGTGACAGTGGATATTGTCAACCTGAGGTAAATAATGTCAAGCCTCGGTTGACATTATTTTTCCGAAGGTTGACAATTCATAATTTTGCTAGAGCATCATCAAAAAAACTGACCAATCAGTGACCAGAGATAAGATATACCTTATACATTCTGGTAGGTGATGAACTCAGTCTTTATCCTTGATGTTCAATAAAGTTTACTGTTAAAATTAAGGTATCTACAGTGTGATTCTTTTAAAACCCTGCATTTTCATGCACATTCATGCAAATTGATTCAATATAATTATGTATCTTTCAAAATTAAAATCTTGAAAATTATCGTCTTTTTATTCTGCCAAAGATTTTTATTTTACTATAGAATATAAGGATAAAAACCGAGTAACACACATTTTATCACCTACTGAAAATAAGATAAATCTCAACATCTCTGCAATGAAAATTTATGAATATCCACTGTCGCCCTCACTGGCATGCAATATTTATTTTATTATACCGAACAAAAAAGTTTTTTGATTAAAATTTAAATAATATGAGGAGAAAAGCCAGTTCCAGGGACTGTTCAAATCTGCTTCCGAAATTGTCGCGAATCTGCTCGCCATATTTGTTTATTGTCGTTTGGTAATTGGAGAAACCCATACTGACGTCCAAATTTTTCAAATACTGGATCCTGGATCTGCCTATGTATCCTATGTATATAGCACATGACCTGACCGGACTACTTTTTTCTCCATACTTCCAAGCATCTAATTCGAGAGATGATAGTCATACTAGTATCGATAGAGTGCGAGAATGGGAAAAAAACAAAACTTATTTGTATACTTCCCGTGACGTCACAATCGTGTGATAGCAAAAATTGTTTCCCGGTGAACAGTAAAAATTGCTTCACGCTAAGGGTATGGGCAATTTATACAGGAGTGTAAACGTGAGGTATAATAAATGTTTTTGGCTTAAAGTCACAAATTCTCCTTCACACAGATTAGCAGCACTAATACGAATTACTATGGCACTGCCTAGATGGCGGGAAAAGTGCTTCTATAACATAAATATTTAAACTAATCAGTTTAACAACAATGGATGAAAATGAGGCTACAGTTGATTGTTCATTGATATATTTAGCCATTATACCCCTGCTTTCACAAAGTGAAGTGGGGGCTATATCAGAATCGTGTTGTTCCTAAACGTTGCGTTGCAAAACACATTTTTGTCGTGTCGCATCGCACATTTTTGTTTTGTCGCATAACATTTTTATTAATTTATTTACTTGGTATTTAAGCTGACTCAGTGGAAGTCAGCTCTCAATTTCCTTTTAAAGGAAGCAGTATTTGGCGACGTAACCAGATTATCAGTAAGATCATCCATAGTGGTACTACCCGATCGCTGAAGATTTTTTTTTGATGTATGTACAACTGAATTATCTACTTAACTTAAGAGTATGTCCTTGTAAAGAATTCTCAGATAAGGTAAAAAGAGTATCTGGTGGATTTTTATAATGTCCATGCAGAAATTTATATACATCAATCAAATCGACTTTAGTGCGTCTAGACTCAAGTGATTCAAATTGAAGGTTCTCAGTAGAGCACAAAGCAAGACATCTAGCCACGGGCACCATGTTGATGAACCATACTCAAGTCTTGGTCTAATAATAGTACTATATAGAGTAGAAATCTTGTGTGGTGTATATCCAGTAAAACATCTCTTTATAAGACCTATTTTCTGAAAGGGCTTATTAGTAATTAGTCTCCGGTTTAAGGTTTTTACTTATTATTACTAAGTCCTTCTAGCAATCAACAGACTTCAGATATAAACCATTCAAGGTATAACAAAAGTTAATAGACTCCCGAATACGAAGTACAGTACATTTGGCAGCATTAAATTTCAAAAGCCATGTCTTGGACCAAGCAGAAAGTTTATTATTTAATATCCTACTGCAGACTGGGACAATCCTGAAGAGAGTTTGTCTCTCTATAAAGCTTGGTATAGTCTGCAAAAAGTTTAGCAGTCGAATATACTGCACTTGGCAAGTCATTTACATGAAGTAAAAAAAGTAAAGGTCCTAATATAGATCCTGGGGGACACCACTAGTAACACTAGTCCAATATGAAGATCCATCTGTTAATATAACTCTCTGTCAATGATTTTTGAGAAAGGCAGCGATCCAGCTATATAACTGTCCATTTGTACCATAATGGCGAAGCTTAAATAACAATCTTTAATCTGGAACAGTATCAAACGCTTTAAATCGCGAAATTCATATATATATATAACATCCACAGGGTGACTGGAATCAAACGAGCATGTCCAATCATTAAGACACTCTAACAACTGACTAATGCACAAACACTTCTCTTGAAAACCATACTGATCACATGAGATTCAGTTTTTTTTTCGGAAAAAAGGAAAGAGGCGCTTCAAAAAGGGGGGGGAAAAAGCGTGATTTTCGAGTTAAAGGAAAAAAATAATGCGATTTCGAGATATAGGGGGAACAGTGTATTAGGCAGAAATTTAAGATTTGGGTGTGCAAATACGCAAAAAAAGTACATTTTAGATAAAACTGTCTTCTAGAAACGTATCCCAAGCATAATGTTGAGAAAGTTAGAGGGGAAATAGATCTAATGATAAGCACAAAAAAAACACGAAGAAAACTTTCTTTTTTCCTTTTTTTTAGTGGAATTTTCTCAGCCAAAGAGGGGAAAAAAGTTGTCTGTTTTGCTAGTCTGTTTATGAAGGAAAAAAAGCCCTGAGATTATATTATGTCTTTTTACATGTCTTTTTACATTGTCTTTTTACATGTCTTTTTACATGTAATATCAGTTGATCCATGATAAGACGTTCAAGCAATTTCACAATCTGACTTGTCAAAGCAACTGGTCTAAAATTCTCTACTTAGATCTACTTCCCGATTTATGAAGAGAGTTATACTTGCATTCCTCAAACAGTTTTTAAAGCTGTACAGTCCCTATTTTAACTGATAATAACTCATGAATATGAATGAGTCACGTGTGAAGTAGTTTCAAATCGACGAACCCCCCAAAAGTCGGTATATAAGGAGAAATCGATACGTAAAATTTCGCATTTTTATTTAGCCTCCGTAAAGGTAACATCGATAAATATACGGCTCCAGAATATTTGTGATAAAAAGATAGTTGCCCGGAACGGGATTTGAACCACAGCCTTGCACTTGTAAGATTTGAAAGATGTACGCTGAACCTCTAGACCACTGCTATTTATTGGTATATTGTAGCATTTTTAACAGTAAATAGGCATTACGTAATAACAAGAGCGCGCACACGAACTCATCAAGCGCTAAATAAGTCGATATATGGTTGATTTGAGACAAAGTATTAGTTTCATATTGATAAGATACAGTATTACACCAGGCAATGTTAATTTACACGTGCGACAATATGGACTGCATACTTTAGTTGCGTTCAAATATGTTAAGTTATTTTGCCTCATAATATATGGTAGATAGTATACTATTTTCTCAAGTAGCGTTGTAGTTCAGTGGATAAAGCACAGGACTTGAAATCAGAAGTTCGTGTGTTCGAGCCCCGAAAGAAGCTAACTTTTCTTTTCGGTAAAAAATACTGTTACCTGTGTATAGGAACGATGTGCACTTGTCGATGTATATACAGTAAAATGATATCATGCACTATATATATTTGCTCGCTTAAATACCCGATTTCGACATGAGCTGGTGAACATGAAGTTACAAATAAAGACACGCCTACAAAGAAGAAATCGATTGATATACTAGGGACTCTGTAGCTTTAAAGACATATTTCGAGCCTATTGTATTTGGGGGGGGGGGAGAGAATTTCTATAGGTAACTGTAAATCACTGTTAGCCATACAATTTCATGTGAAAAGTGTGATATTGATTCAATTTTTCTTCAGATTATGAGGCCCACCCAATAAAGCATTTGTGACCAGTACACATAATAAAACATTAAAGAATGTTGTATATTTATTGTGTTG